>VZTL01007965.1:0-37533 GCA_013400535.1 Scopus umbretta
CCTTTACTGGGGCAAGTGGTGAAACCAGCCAGCGTTCCAGGTTTGGGAGTGGAGAGGGGAAATCCCTCGATATGAAACCCTGATGCCTAAAGTTAACCCCAGGCTGACACATCTGCATTAATCAGATATTCCTCCATCTTCCTGGCACTCTCGAGAGACTGATTAAATGGAGGGATCAATGGACGGCTTAGCAGTAATTTCACACTCAGAGAGGATTCCTTTCGCCTCTCGTTATAATTAAAATAACTGACATTTTTCTATGGTAATAAGCTACTTTGTTTCTTGGGGGGCTTGTTGGGGCATAACGAACTCAAGCGTGGACTGGTTTGCTAATGTATATTGTCCTTTTTAGTTCTATAGATACAGATGGCTTCTCAATACCACATGAAAGATCAATTTGACTAAGATATGGTATTTAGTATTAGAATTTCTCATGCGCATATTAAATAGTATTTTTAAAGGTCATAGCAATTTAAATTGTGATCTGATGAACCTTGCAGTTTAGTGCATTATGCATTAGATGTATTTGCAGATTTCTAAGTCAAAGACATTAAAAACCATTATTTTATAATTTTATTCTGAAATTGTTGTTTTCTATACCAGTGACCTTTAGTGCTTTTACTTTGGGCAGAAACTGTGTGATTTACTTTTACACCAGCTCCGATAATCCCCCTGGCTGTGGGGGATGCTCTTTCCCCACAGCCCGGCACAGAAAGAAGTGAGGTCACAAAAAATTTTTGTGAAAGAATCTGGACCTGAAAATAGAATGCGCCAGTCTTGTTTCAGCTACACAGAAATAAAGTGTCTGATTTTTAGAAAAATCAGATCAACTTCCCAAGGGTCTTGTTAAATTGCTGAGTGTAAATTGCGATTGGAATTGACTGTTAAAGATCTTGGTTGAGCAGGTTAAACATCTGCTGGATTTATTACGGTTTTATTTGTACTTCATCTGTAACTGGTACAATTAAGCCAATCAGAGTAAGCGAATCAAATCTAATTTACTCTCTAATGGACCAAAAAGGAATGAATAAACAGAGCACTACTAGATCCAAATGATTAAACGTGTCTCTGAGGTATTATTTTTCTATTTCAGCATAGAAGAATCACAGTGTTTATGCTATAATTAATCACTAAGAAGTGATGTAAACTAGTTTGAGCATTCATTCATTTTTCATATGGTTTCATAAAAATGCTAAACAAAACACGTGAATGCAATGAAATAAATTCTATTGGAATTGGGTACACTTATTTATATAACCTTTTACCTTATGTCTAAGACCGTTATAGGGTTGATACAGAGATCTCTCTATCAAATTGGACTAAAATTTGTTGTACCAATCTTTTTCTCATTACCAGGCCTTTTAAAGACAAAATTCAGCACATGTGTAAATAGCTGTTTAAGATGCACATATCATGTTCAGGTTCATTAGCTGACCATAAAAGTTAAAGTTACATAACCAGGATTAATTTGATATTTTAAAAGTATGCAAAATGGAGCTGTGGGGCCCATCTACTCTGCACTAGATAGAAGCTGCACACTGTTAAGTCTGGAGTTCTTCCTTCTTCCCACCACCAGGAAGAGAACCTCAGCTTACAGCTGTTTACTCACACTGCTGGCTGGAAAGAGGATTCAATCTAAAATAAGTAAGCTAAATAATAAAACTATTTAAAGCATGAATAAACAGAACACACAGCATGATTTAACTATATCATACAGAAGCAACCCTTTCTTCTGGAATGACCTGCTTTTTTGTGCCAGTGTGATGCTGCTAAGTTTTCATATTCCAGGAGGGCCCATTTATTAAACAATTTCCTTTGGTGCCTCTGGAGACATTTCATCACGGCAGGAGGCAGCTGCAGTTCCCATGGGGTTGCTTTGCACCCCCTTGTTTCTCGTTGCACCTTTTCTGTCATCCTTAACCTAAGTTATGTTTTGGTTCTTCCACTGTAGGAGAGAAAGCATATTGTGTATTATGTATAAATAGGTTGGAAATAACAAATGCATGGTAAATGTGAATGTGTTTTATTCCATGGTGAGACGTCTTTGCAAATAGCAATATTCTGCAAGGACTGAGAGTTTCCACAGCCTCCTAAAGTTCTTTGTCAGGACTTTGTTAGGGCATCTCTAGGGCAGAGATATAAGGAAAGTCAGAAATTACTCAAAATCTTTTGTGAGGAAGCATGCTGCTCTGGAATTTCTAAGTTTACTTGGATATTTAGCAAACAACTGAAGATAAAAATAGCAGGATTTATACTCTAAAAGCAGTACTTTTCACAACTGAGGCTATCATCATTCATCAAATCACTTAAATAGCAAATTCGCAGTGACAGTTTTCAGTCTGGGCTTGTACAATATCTAGTGTGAAGGAGTCCTGGCCCACAGCTGAGGCTTCAGAATAACATAACCATCAGACATACTATGTTGCTATAGCAAATTTACCACTGTCTTGGCATAGATTATAGTGCATATTTTTATCAGTCAGTACCGTTCCCAAAAATATTTTTGCAAGTGGGGCCACCAAGATGAGGGAATCATTTCCACAACACGTCCCAACGTGTGATTCCTGATACAACTGGGAGGTGAGCTGCAATGATGTCATGGGGAGCTTCTTCCTGCCTTGGTGATCTGTGCAGCCCTGCAGAAGCATTGCACTTGTGTCCAGGCTAGGCAGACCACTGCGGAAAGCACACCAGTGCTAAGCCTCGACATTTACCCTGGCCTTTGGGGTGCTAAGAGAGACAACAGCCCAGGTATTGCAGCTGTGAGACAATTTCAGCAGATCCTCTGTGCTGCACCCAAAGGTAACCACAGCACTCATGTGCCACCCGACCCTCCCAAGCCAAGCCCAAACTGGGCTCCTGGTCTGTGAGCCCAGGTCAGCTGCGAGGTGGCAGGTTCTTAAATCACCTTGTGGTTGTCCTTGTGGGAGAGCCTAGCTAGCCGGTGAGAGCTGAGATGGCTGGAAATATATAAAATTGGTGTAAATACATGAAAGATTCAGCCTGTGCTAAATGTCAAATATAGATGAAAGTTTTGATTTTTATCAGGCATAACGTGACGGAACTCGGCATTAATGCTCAGTCACATACCCGTGTAAACATGCTATTCACATACACCCTTCCTTTGCTTGGGTCGCTGCTGTTGTGTGACACAATCCCAATGACAAGAACCAGACTCCCCAGGCATTTGTACCATGCATATTTTATATCAGGAGTGAGATGACACCACAAGCCTGCTGGATAATCTGCGGATCTTTTGCGATAGTCTTTTCTTCATAATGTTTTATTTAAGGAATTGGATCAATAAACCTATTCCTGTAATACTGTCCAACCACCTGTTGCCTCCAGTGAGTGACTTTTGGGATCAATGATCCATGGAGACGGTTCAAAGGACGCACGTACTCTGCCTCACTGCCCCAGGATAATTGCTAATGCTGAGTCATTGGTTATGAACTGAATCATCTCAAGGAAAGTGAATTCTGCACACAGATTTTCAGAGATGAGTGTGGGAATAGATGTTGAAATGCAACATCTGCCTACAGATTTCTCTTTCTTTGATTTTTACTCAGGCTTACAGCTGGGTGTTAAGTAATGCAGTTCTAAAACATATGTAAAGGACAAAACAAGCTGTTTATTTTCAAAGTGGCAGACCAATTCAAAATTACAATGAATAATTTAACTAGAGTGATTAATAATTACTTTCTCTTAAAAATATAATGAGTATGGTTTTGATGGGTGGATTTAATGTGCTGTACCTAGCAAACATTACTTTTGAAAACCACTTAAAAATACCCTAACTAATCACCTGGAAAATAACTGTGTACCAAATGAAAGGGATAGGAGCCACCTGGGACTGTGGATCAGAGCCTTCAGTGAGCTGGCTTTAATTAGCGGTAGCAGACACCTTTCCAGAGTCATGATGCCAAAGCTAAAATTCAAAGTATCTACCCCTGGAGACGAGAAGGTGCGTATATGCAAAGGAGTTTAAGTACCTACAAATGGACGAAGGGTAGTGTTGAAAGTCGGAGAAAGCCTAGGGCTGTAGCTGGAGAGGGGCTGGAAACTATCTGCGAAAGGGAAAACTGCAAAGATGGCTTTGATGTGAGGCATGGTCAGAGGCAGGGGATGGAAATAGCAGCTAGAATAGAAGAAAAGGCTTCAGTGAGAGGTCTTCTGCTCATAAACAGACATGTAGAGGTATTAGATGTTTATAGCATTTGGCTTTCATGAAGATTCCTGGGGTTTAGTTCTTGACCACCATATCATTTCTTTTATGTAGTGCAACTGCATGAGAACTGTTTAATGTATGTGTTATGTGTTAACTCATGTGTAATGGGAAGGCTTGAAGTAAGGCCCTCCAACCTGGATACTACCTTTATGGGTTTACAACATCATGCTTTCTCCTACAGTCTCTCCTTCTGACCCTAAAAACCTTCCCACTGTTTTTGCACAGTAGGGAACATGTACCAGGCAGGATGCTCATCCTCGTATGCTGAACGGATAGGTATTTAGCTGTGTCTGCTGGGAAATGAGCTTGATCGGCCTCATGCTGGAAAGGACTCGGATCTTAACACCAGACTAGCTGATCAGATGATGTTGCTACTATGTTTTTTAAAGAAACAAAGGGAGCTGGTCATCTGTACCCAAAGGGATGATTTAAGTGATAGTGGTGGTCTGTGAATCTTGCATAACGTTTTTCAAGTCTGGGGCCAGAGAAGGAACAGATGTCCAAGTCTGGAAGAAACAATCTTCCCTTTTTAGCTCTTCATATTGACTATTATAAAGTGTCGCCTCACTCAGTAGTGATTTACATTCCTCCCTATCTAGCTCTCCCTGTGCATTATGTAGACACCTAACCTGACACTGGGAGTTTAACGGAGGACCTATGCTCCTGATGTAGTGCTCTCTGGTGAACATCTCCATGTGCAGGGGCTGCAAACCCACAATCATAGCAAGCACAGGGTGCAGTTTCTGCCAGGTTCAACCTCAGCCTTTTCATCTCAGGTCTTTATAAGTGTGCTTAAGAAAGCAAGGTTGGTATGGAAACTGCCACTCACAAAGGAAAAAAAGTACTTTGTACCACAAGATCCTGCAGGAAGAAGATGTGTCAGCAGAGTGAAACAGAGGGAATGCTGTGAATGACTTTTTGTTTGTGGATATGACCACTGCAGAGTTACACATAGTCTCTTGGTAGATTGCTACACAAATTAGCCTTTGTAAGGAATAAAGGGCTGTTTGAACCACTCTCTCAGCTAAGTCAAGAGAGGATAGATATTGAAGTGCTAACTTGGTATGATACATGTGTTTCACCTTCATGAAAGTTTTGCATTTTTGAATCTGTTCTTCTTTACAAGCAGCTGTATGTATTGCTATCTCCTTTGGCAGAAACAGTGCAATCAAGAGGAGGAGAAGGTGTCAGGCACATGAAAAAGGAGCCAAGGGCCCCAAGTCTATAGTCAAATGATGACTGAATGACAATATTGGCAACATTAATGCTCACTTTCTTTGCTCATCAGAGGCATCACAGTATCTGCTATTACTGGAACAACAAGGCTTTCAAAACTGGGAAAGGAATATTTTCCTTTAGGTTACATAGGATTTACTGATATTTTGAAGTTGCCATGACTTCTGTTTCAATTTTATTTTTAAAACAGGAAATATTAGTCATCCATTCTCAACCTACACTACCTAAAATACTCATCCCAAATCCACTTCAGGTTTGAGTGCATGGTACCATCTTTGCTATGCAACCTGCGGGCTGGCTTCCCCGCTGGCTGCAGAGCAATGCTTACATGTTTTTAGTTCCCCTGCAAAACCAAAATGTGAAGGTTGGACTGTGCTCTTCATTCCAACTCCACCTTTGCAACCTGCATGAAGAGTTGAGGTCACACATAGCATGAATCCAGACAGTCATCTCAACATTGAGGCTGCCACGGAAGCCACTTGTCCTTGGAGGTGCCACTGCTGGCACCTGTTGCCAGCAGAGAGCCCCTTGAGCGGCAGGCTGTGCCAGCCCCTCCTGCCTTCTTGCTCAGACCTCCTGGCACACCTCAATCATTCCAACTAACCAAGGGCTCATACATGCACCATACTTTACCCAGCCCACACAGCCAGCAGTCTGAATGTCTGTCCCCAGAGTGGATCCCACCATGGGACCCTCTCCCACATTGTCCCTGCTGCCAGGCACTATCCCCCTCTGTACTACTTCAGCTCTCCCTCCTGCTCAAGGATGCTGTGAAGATGGGCATTCATAATTAGCTTTGGATTTTAATAAAATTCATTCATCTATTCTGTGACACGGTTCATTTGTGACTTTATTATAAAACAAAAAAATTTATTTTAAACAGAAATAATTTTATGAGTGAAGTGCAGAGTGCTGCTGGTTTTCTCCCCTGTGGCTCATCTACAAAAGGATTTGGGTGGAGATAAGAGAGAGTAGATCAGAAACTTCTTGACACTGTGCCAGCGGAATATAAAACTGGGAGGCAGCTGACAAAAGGTGGCAATGAGACAGTAAGAGAACCATGTTGTTGCAGAGATAGAAGATCCTAATGCCATAAAAATAGCATTACTGAAAAATAAATTTAAGTTATGAGCACGTATTCAAAGAGAGCTTGAGGAAGGCAGGAAAAGGATATTTATGTAAAAGAAGTCCTCTGGTTGCAGAGTTTCGAGAACCTTCCAGACGATAGGACCATTTATTGGCCAGCCACAGCATGTGATCAGGCTGGATTAGCACATCACTTACCACAACCAGGTTAGCGTGTCACTTATCATAGCAATCTCCTGGCTACCCTTCCTCTATACATATATTCAATCTGCCCCTCAATGTGATATCTGAAAGGACTGATTGTACATACCTTACTGAGTAATTGCAGTCTGAATATTAATATTATAAACGGCATGGTTTAAAATACCCATTTTGATGATACGGTGTGGATAAATTTGGATTACATATGTCTCCTTATGTAAAAGAGATCTTCTTCTTTTAGTAACACATTGTCTGCTGCATTTGCCTAGCACCCCCTACCATATGCTCTTTAAAACAAGCTGTTGCATTTCAAGAACTGTCCCTAGTAATTAACAGGAAAAATATTGTATTTTTTTGCCTGGATAAACTAGAGGACCTTGCATCAATTAAGATTTATTTTTCCCTCTGGCTAGTTGTTCCTGTAAGCCATAAAATCACTTCCTTCTGTTCAGTCCCTCACTTCCTGCCTGTCAGTTCAGCTTTTAGCACCAGTGGTCCCAGTAAATACAAAGAAAGCCTTTCCCAACCATGTTTTCATCTTCCTTTTCCACTTTCTCTCTAAGCTTCTTGAAATCCTTAAAATTAATTTGCTCAGAGATCTCCTTTTCATCTCTGTTTTGCTCTTTCCATTCTTGTGCGTGGGTCTTTCCTCTTGCTTCCAGAAACCTATGTCTGAACCAGTCTCAGAGCTGCTACTTGCATCCTCTTGGACCTCTTTCTTTTTTTTCTGGACCAATAATCAGTTTTCTTCTTTAATTCTAGAAATATTTTGCCTGCTTTCTGTTCTTCCAATTACTCTCCCTAGTACTTGATCAACCTACAGTCAGGGCTGTGTGGAGTTCCTGTTCCCTCCTTTCCCTTTCAGTTACTGTAAGACTCTAAATCCTCAAATCCTTTTCCTTTCCCTCCAGCACCTTAATTCTGTCCCATGAAATTTGCTTATTGATATCTATACATATATCATATAGATATATATCTGTATCTATAACTGTGAGTCTCAGAGTCCCTCAACTCTGACTTTCTTCCTTCTTCCAGTTCTGTCCAATATCCCCTAGATGCTCCAAAGCTTTCTTAAATCCAGAGTGGTGGCAGCTGAGATAGTTGTCTATCACTGTCTAGCTTTCTCCTTTTTGTGACATTCACAGGCTTGTTTGACATCAAGCCATCCAAAACTCAGAAAACAAGATAACTGTCCTAAGAGAAGAACGTTTTTCATCTCTTGATGCCTAGACTCCCCTTCTTCAAAGTTCCCTGCTGACTTCGTATTCTATTCATTTTAAATGACTTTCCATCACCATCATATAGGAACACCTTTCATATACACCTATAGCAAAGTTCCCAATAAAATGAGGAACTTCTTCAACCAGAATTTTGCCTAGGTTTTGGTTAATTTGTGGATTTTTTGGAATGGGGCTTAAAAGTGAAAGTGTTGTTTGAATGGCAAGCTTCCTCTTTGGCAAAGACAACTTTTCCAGGAATATTAAAAAGTCCACAGCTCTAAAATTAGATCCTCTTGACTGAGCATGCAAAAGAAATCTTGAGTTTATCGCTGTCTTAAGAAATAAAGCTGTTGTGATGTCTTATAGGCTGACGTTAATTTCAGCTTTAGGTATTGTAATTCCAAATACAAGTGTATCCATTACTTTGGCCTGGTCTTCAATTTGGAAAGAGGACAAGGTTTCTAGAAAGTGAATGGGAAAAAAAAGTGTTCTGAAAACCCGTTCCTTGTTACTTGCTTATCTGGCTTTCACAGGGTCTGACTGAAGTCTGAAGATGCACACTGTGCACTGCTGAAGGCTGAATGCTGTGGAAGACAAGAATAGTATCTGGGGAACACTTTGAAGAGAAGGCCCATTTCTTGACGAGCACAGGTTTGGTCTTGCGTTGCTTAAGCAACACTAAGCCAGCGATAATCTTCTATGGGTGTTTTGGTATTCTAGAAACAGTAGTGATTTCCTCAGTTGACAGTGACAGCTTTGGTACTCTGGTTTCAGGAAAGCTTTCTTTCATTTCAGGAAAGCTTTCTTTCAACCTTGACAACTAGAGTGCATGTGCCACCTACCCAGGCAATTATGGGGTATCCCCTCTCAAAAGATTTCTTTCTTTCTCAATGTCTCCTTGAAGAAGATTCGAAAATCCCTATTTCCTTTAGATTGAATCACCATTTAATTTTGGCATGCAGGGACTTTGTTCAATTTACAAAGACAGTCAGGTGTCTGGATCAAATACAGCAGTAGTTATACTCCGCCTCATGGGGAAAAGTTAATCCAACACTTTGATGTAGCCAGTGATGATTTGACTCCTCTTGGGAGTCCTAAGTGATGGATTTGCTTCTTCTAAAACAGCAGCTGTTTCAGATATGTGTTACCAATTAGGAAATCATTTTCCCATACATCGAGCCTGTAGAACATATGGTATGTTGAGGTCCCCATAATCACATTCATACACACCCTCACCACTGATTACTCCCTAGGGAACATAAAACTCTGCTAAATACAGTGTGTAGTCCCTAAAATAGGCCGCTACACAGTCCAGTTACCAGTACTGCTGTAGTAAATCCCCACTGGTACTGCCTCCAGCTACCTCTCCAAAATTGCCCTCCTCTTGTGAGATGGCTATAAATGTACAAAGGTTTAAAAAAATCAATTGTATTTGATTTCATCATGAAGATTTATTTCACAGTCTGTTCATGCCTTTTTGCTCCCTGTGTTTTCCAATTCCAAACTTTAGATAAGAAGATTTTTCCTTGAACTTTGTTGCTAGGGAATACCACTGCTGTATATTACCACCTGCACTAAGACGTGTGATAAAGGAGGTGTTTGCGTCTTCAAGCCAGCCTACAGGCCTGAAGTGGAAATGTGTAATGGTTGTCTTTTACAATGGCATCCTGTGCATGTACTGTGTGGTTTAGAGGGCCAGACAAACTGCCAGACAACAGTAACATTACACCACAACATGGTAAAAGCAGATTAAAGGGAAGATCTTAGCCACATGCTATGGAGAAGTGTGAGAGTCTAGGAGAGACTTGTTATATCTAAGCCAGGAAAAGAAGAAGTTTGTCCTATTCTGTGCTGAGAAGCAGTAGTTGCGCTCTTCCTATTCATTCCTGTGTAAAACTGAAAGCTGCTAGATGCTGGTTGAAGAGGAGGAGCTGCTCTCCTCCACCGGCTCGGGAGAGCCTCCAGACCAGCTGGTGGAGAATCTGCAACCTGCCACCACCTGAGCGAGGCCTGCCCACAGACTCGTCAGAAGCCTGCCTCCTTCGCAGACAGATATTTTGCCACCTGACTCAAAACAAATCTCTGCTCAGAGCATGCTTTTTAACAGCCAGCTTTCATCACTGCTTCCAGATACCATCTTCCTTCTTTGCAGCCTGGAGAAGGGTGGTGGACTGGGTGATTTCCAGAGGAGTAAATGTTAGCAGTGCTGGGAGCAGCTTCCCTGCATTTGGATGTGACGGGAATGAAACAAAAATGGTGTTGCCAACTATCGCATCTTTTTCATGTATCCTGTAATACATAGCATTCTCTAAAGCTTCAGTTCAGAATATCATCACAAGAGAAACCTACCTTGTCTGTAATTCTGTTGCATATAACTGTAGGGAAATACTGGGCAGAAGTAAGTTTCAAACAAAATTAAAAAAGGTCTAAAAATCTCAGTGTATTTCAGTGTTCATTTGGTTTGGGTACTTTGGTCTAGTAATAAAATTTATGGCATTTACAGGTAATCATAGCAGGTATCAAGGGAGCAAAGTTTATAAGAAAAGATTAATGAGATTTTTGTGAGTTTTTATGTTGCTGGGTATGGCTTCTCATCTGATATTTTAACTCTAGCTAAATAAATTTTTAAGCTTTTAAGTTATTTTAAATAACGTTATTTAACTTAGTTTTAAATAAATTAAGTTATTGAAGTTCTTTTAAATCATGTTCAAGCTCTGACACTTTTTAAAAAGCACTGATACACGGAGATACATTGCAGAACTTAGTCTTTAAAATAAATTGTACTGGGATGGCAAAGAGGGCCAGTAATGATAACAAGAAATACCACACCGTGGGAGGGGAACTGTAAGAAAAACAGGTATTGGCAGTCTCATGTACCATCGGTATGGAAGTGAGAAATTTCTTTCTCAATTAGTTATGTGGAATTTACTTCTTCTAAATTCAACTACAAAACACATAGTTCTAATTTTGCCTGTGAATATGAGGTTATTAGAAGTGTATACATTCAGCAGGAAAGATACATTAAGAACAGCTTCTCATTGTGGAGTTAATAGGCAGGACCTTCACAGAGTTAGTGGAATAATAAATACATAGGTGAAGCAGGGAGACCTTCTTTTTTTTTTTTTCCCCATCCTTGGAGGGAAAAGTTCAAAAAAGTTAACTATTCACCAAAAGCAACCATACACACTATCAGTTCACTGCAGTGGGAACCACTGGGCTGTACCAGGTGGAAAGGAAACTGCTTTCTCTGTGTATCTATTGAAGGACAACTTAATAAATTTCTTTTCTGTTCCACATTATCTAAGCATTTATAAATTACTTTTAAACCTGGGATGTAATATGAACATCTGGGAGTTCCTGTCTTTGACAGAAGTATGTTTAAACGACTACTCACTATATTCAGTGTATGTCATCTCACATACACAAACTTTGATGCTGCTCCTCTCACAAATCATTTGTACCTTGAGCACACTTTATTTTAGAAGGTGCAACTAAAAAGATATGTTTACAGTATCCTGGCTCTGTCTCCCACAGCCCCTCCCTTTTCTTAATCTTAGAACAAAAGCTCTGAAGCCTGGCAATATCCTTGGTATATGTATAGTACGTTGGGGCACCAACCGATTGCTGCATTGCAAATTACTATTAATAAATCATTGCAAAAACTCAAAGAGTTTAATTGCATTGGAATAATGGATCTGCTATAGAGAGAATGCACAAGGGGTGAAATTGCACTGCAAGATTGGCAACTGTTTGCCTTTAATATTAATAGATTAATTAGACAGTGCATTTGAGACATGATTGCCTGGAAAAATTTTCTTCCAAAACTGATGCGGTGAACTTAACAGGATGAAACTTTGGTTGTCAATGGTTACTCCGTAGATCTTTGAAGAAATTTATTTTTATAATAACTTAAAAAATATTGGCATCATCATTACATGTTCAAATGTGATTAAAAGTACAGTGAGTGTGATATTTTAAAACATATTGAAGATGTATAATGTTAATCATCTTGAAATAAATCTTATAACATGCCTTCTTAAGGTAAAGATTTCCTTTTGTCTTTTAAGACCCATATTATCCCACTGGAGATGTGTGAGCCCTACAGATGTTTTTGAAAGATATTTATTAGTGGTTGGAATTGCCACAATCTGAGTGAAAGTTTCTACAGCAGCAACTGGTCTATAGAGAACTGCCTGGATTAAAAAGAACACAGAACAAAGGAAACAGCAAAAAACATGATTCTGAAATGCTCAGTGGTACAGTACTGAGTCAGTGCAGCTGGGAGTGTGAGCTGCCGTTCAGACTAATTGGTGATGCACTCTCAATGTTGGAGTGATGTGTTTGAAAATAACTACACGTGATTGCAAAACACAGCGTTGGCAGTGTCTACCAAGTACCGACGCTGCTACAAGAGCCATTGCAAACCTAGTAAAAGCAGCATCCCTGGCTAACCTATGGCAGAATATGTAATCACACATTAGAGCTATAGGAAGGGCTCCATGCATCTGGGCTGATAAGTTATAAATTTAAAACCTTTGATTTCTGAGAATTTCTTCCTGCAGCAAGTGAAGTATCACACGGGAGTAGATTATTGTCCAAAGAAGCAAAGAGCAATGAGTGTAACTCATAGCACAAAAAGCTCAGCTGAGAAAGTAGGTAAACTTCATAATGGCAATGACCCAGCCAGGCAGCGGGAAGCAGTGGATGCAGGCCAGGGCATCTCTGGAGCTGGGGAGCTCTGAGCCCAGCTGCTGGGAACAGCAAAGGCAGAGTTGATCCTGCCGTGGGGGAGAAGGAAGAGAACAGATCATATCTCAAGTCTGTTCTTACTCTTATTTTTCCATAAGTTATTTCCTTGTTCTTTCTCTTACGTTTTGTTTCCATTTTGTATGTATGTGTCAAATACATGCTGCATTTAAACGTAAGCACTGTCCTGTGTCCGGATAGTTATTTGGTCCGGTTAACATGAATTGGATTATAGAATTGGGATGCAGAGTTTGATATTGCAAAATGAAACAAAAAGTACAAAAGTGCAGCACTAGACTTTCATTCTTTGCAAAATGAAATCCTTAGCCTCTAGCCCTAAGGAACTTGCTCTCTTCCATTTCAGAAGCTGTCAGAGCTCTCATACCTTATAGTTAATTAATAATATGCTGTTACATATAGTGAGAAAAAACTGACAGGAGTTGATTTAATCCAATATGATGCAACCTTGTCTTAGAAATATTCCTAAAAGGCATAATATGAAGACATGATACTTGAATAGCAAAACAGCCAGAGAGACAGACTCTACAGCAAAAGGGCAGATGATCTGCCTTCCCCAGCTGTTAAGCTGCAGTTTTGCTAACAAAGTGTCTGCTAATCTTACTCTCCAGACAAGATTTTATTAAAAATGAAACCAGCTTAAGTGAAAGTGGAAATGCCTATACAGATGTTTCAAACAGCAATGAAACAATTACTGAATTTTTCCTCTGATCTTCAAATCACCAGTTTTAATTAACTTAAGGGTAACTAGAAAAGATGAGAGGGAATAAAGTAACAAGACAACCAAAGCTGCTGTGTTTTCAGGAAGAATGAGCCTATTGCCTTCATGATTTCAGGAACTACTTGCAGAAGTCTTTGAAAATGGAGATAAAGTGATCATGTCCCTGTACTCGGCACTGGTGAGGCTGCACCTCGAATCCTGTGTTCAGTTTTGNAGGTCTCAATTTCAAATGCATGCAAGTCATTTGCGTTCAACAATGGGTTGTCCAGTTCAAGTGCTTGGGCCAGGGCTGCTGACGTATTTAGCTCATTTGAAATCGATGGATCTGAGTTCCTATAGGTCTTGGTACATAGCTATGTAAGTTTTGTGGCCTACAACTGCCTCATAGCCAGGGGAAATAGGAAATACTACTTTAGTTCTGGACTTTCTCAGTGGCCTTGGACAGATGTTACTATGAATGCTGTGTGCCATCTCCACCTTTAAAAAACCCAATATTTTTTCATAACTCCTACAGATGTGCTGTGAGTGTAAAATCTGATAGTAGAGTTTTGATGGTTTCAGTAATTCTCAGCAGGAGATAGATGTTCTGGCTGCAAAAAAAGACACCCTTTTCATAGCAGGATGAAACAAGAAATACTCCAAACACTGAAGAACAATAAACTGAGCCAGCCTGAGATAACAAATTACTAGCATTTAGGGTGCTAAACAAGGCAGTGGGAAATGCAGGCTGAAATCCCCTGTGTACTTCAGGTAGAGCAGGGAAAGGAATGATGGTTTGTGTGCCTTGGATGACCGATTCCGGGGAGAACAGCTTCCTTTCCAGGTAAAAATTCTATCTAAAACCTGAAAGATCTTCCTCAGTGAAACTACGTAGTTTCCCTCTAAGTGCTATTTTTGACAAATGAGAGTTTTACGACCAAACTCTGCTGCTGAAACATTCCAGTTGGCTCTAGCACTCAGCTGGTGTGCAATGGAGCTCACCTACACAGACCCCTGGAGAGGAGCCTAGGTGGGGAGTCCCACCACCAGCAGAGTTCACCCCAGTGTCACTGGAGTTTTGGGAACCCTTTGCTTTCTCATTTGTATTATTTCATTGGAAGTAATGCCAAAAACAAAGCACAAAGATCTAATGCACCAAAACAGGAAGAAACTCAGGATCAGAGTCACTGTGTCCAGTGTGTGCCTTGTCCTCATACAAGAGAGATAGTCCTACTGTCAAAGACACCAAAAAAACTAGTTTATTTTACATGCTGTACTGGATTTTTTACTGGTTAACCAGTAAAGGAGGATTAACCAGTAATCCTCCACCCGTTTCTAAAGCAATGATGAGCCATGAGTATCTTATACCCCCTCTGATGTCACACTTGAGTGAGAGTCCATCACCATTTAAGTTGTACTAACAGGATGTTGAGAATGAAGTCTCTTTTTGATTGTGTAGTGCTTCTCCATGTGTATATCCAACAGTTGGCTACCGAGGCTGTGATGTGCCTTCAACTCTCTTGGGCACCACTATGATGAGTACATAGCATAAATGTCTGGACTAATACAATGAAACGTTAACAAACTGCTAAGGTAAGATCAGTCCTGAAATCACAGCTTGGTAGCCATGGCAATGGGCAATTCAGTTTCTAATATACACTGTAAGGAAAATGATACTTTTTCTTTACCTTGCCACTTACTGACTTTTGCTTTAGACTAAGGTTGCCATTTCTGTTTGCCATGGGTCCACTTTTTCCTTCTGTTTGTACAATGCCTAGGACAGGGACATTTACGTTGTAAAGGGTCCTCCTTGTTATGCAAGGTTACTACTATAAGATTGATAACAATTATATAGTCAGTCTTTCCAAGAAGGAAGATTATGCTTGTTATCAGGCTACGTGACGAGAATAATGAAATTGTGCCTGCTCTTCCTAAATTGTGTAAAATGTGTAAAATGGCCGTTATTTTCTTATTTAATATACATGTAAGGTTATACATGTAATAACATTCCAAACCATTCCAAAAGCAGTGAGACCCTACATTAATTTCGCTTGTGATCATAACACTAGCAGCAGTGCTTCTTAATAATTTGAATATGCAATTAAGAAAATGGCGTGTAACTTCAAATTGGCAATGCATAGGATAAAACATGTCTTCACCCTCAAGGGACTGAGTTAAGCTTCCTTAAAGCAACATCTTTCAAGGCTGCCCGAGATTTTCTTTTTCCATTTCTCTCACTCTTCTTGCTAATATAACTGCACACCTAGCTATATGGGTAGCATAAACCTTTTCAAATATCTGGTGAGCTCTTCCTGCATGGCTGAAAAAAAAAAATCTGGAAAAAGTAAAATTATGGTGCTAGTCCTTTCCTTTCCAGGGAACCAGCCCAGGCTTTGGCTCTGCAGTTAAAACTCTTAGAAAGGCAGGGGTAGAGCACAGGGTTAGAGTTTGTGTTTAGATCTCTGTTTCCCTACACTCTCAATTCCACTAGTATGCTTTCATGAGCACCAAATTCATACAAAAATTTAAAAAAATCCTGAAGTATCTGCCAACCAATAATAATGAATGTCAGTATTTTGATACATGAAGCAGCTGGTATCTCCTACTAATATTTCAATTAGCAATATGAATGCTACTTATAAATATTTCTGTGCACTTTGGGAATTTACAGTTGGAAGGCTTGGCTGGAGAAGAATTGGAAGTGCTAGCATTTTCTGACATAGCCTGAATACCCCTTGAAGCAGCAGGTGGACAGAATGCTATATAGATACTATTCAGGCATGTATACACAAACAAGATCCCAACACTGGCTGTATCTACGATTTGGTACTGATTCCCATTTTATCCCCTCTTTTTGGTTGCTTATAACTTTGCAAACCTGTAAGTGCTCATAAGTGCTCTGTCTGTGGCTTTCTATTTGGAGAATAAATTTGGTTTTGGAGAATTCCGCTAAAAACTCCTTGCAGAAAAGCTGGCACCCTCACACAAGTTAATGCATTTGAAGGGCTGAAAAATTCTAGTGCCTCAAGCAGGAACATGGGGGAGCCAGGAAGCTCTGCTCATGTGTGTCAAACTTTTGCCCAAATTGCAGCTGGAATATTCACTTGGCATAGGATCAGTAGAGGTTTATTAAAATCTAGTTTCTAAATGCCCTGACAGGTTCAATCATAATATGCATACTCTGGCATGTGTGAGTAAACTGGGAACCTGCATGCAGGTGAATACTGAGACAAAGAGAAGTGAAGGAATGAAAATGGGACTGAGTGGGAAATGGTGCCATTTACTGACGAGGGATGAACCGGACTGCGAAAAGGTCTAGAGTCAGCAGGTGTGTGGGAGACTAAGGTCCAGGGAGGAAACCAGCCTGGGAGAGAGCCTGAAACTGGAGAGTGGGATCATCTGGGGGAAGAGACCAAAGCGGTGCTTCCTGAGGAAGCTTCACCTTTGACTTTGCCATCCCCCATGTCATGAGTTAAATATACAGCATAGCAATAGCACGCAGATCTTTGGCCAACCCAGGAAAGTAATGGCCTTGTAGTACTTACACAGTTTTCTTGTTTGGATTTTCTTTTTCCATTTACCAAGACAGTTGTGTAGCTATTTCACTTTGCCTTAAAAATAGAACTAGAAGAAAAATTCACTCCTGCCATTGTCTTGCTCTTCCCAGCAATCCCTGTCTCTGATGGGGAACGCTCCTCCCTGTTCCCTGTTCCTGTGCTCCCTTCTCCCTCTGCTAGGTTTGCAGTCTGGCCATGTAAAGGAGCACGTGACTTTTTATATCCTGAAAACTAATGCAGGGCTGTTAGAAATATTGTCATAATTGTTTGAGGAAAACTGCTAGCTTTTCCAGAAGGAGAGGGGAACAGCAGGAGGGTTTTTTTAAATGTAAGTTTAATTATAATAACCAAGTAGCTCAGCACCATCAGAGCATAAGTTGCAGCTCCCTGTTAATGATACACCTGCCATGAGAAATTTTAGATTCCTTAAGATATGTGTCTAATAACCGGTGTCAGTCTCTAAAGGCACAGGCCTTCTGCTCCATATCCTTTTCCACTTCAACTTGTTCATTTTTTATTGACCTATGAAAACACATAGCAACAAATCCTTTAAAATTAATAACTTATACAATGAAGTAAGATTAATGAAATGTTTTATAAACCAGCTTAATCAGTGACAAGGCTAAATGCTGCAGTTCACAAGTTCTGAACTTGGAAATTCACAAAATAAATCATTTCTGTTTGCTCACGCTGGGTTTATGCAACTTACACAGTAACAGTAACCTTCAATGGATGTGCAAAGATTCAATGGAAGTAGAACAAACGAGCCAACAGATGGCACTGCATGTAATTCTTTAACAGTGTTCACTATTTTTTTTTTTTTTGCATTAAATTATCTAATTTTTCAGGGCTGTTTGTGAATGCATCAACAATACTCAAATTAGTATGTGATGCAATGTTTTTTCATGCCCATGAGTAGCATGTCTAAAATTTTCAAGGCCAGTTTTAGCACAGCTATGAGCTTGAATGGAGTCTCAAAATATTTTATATCTAGAAGCTGCTTTTTTTTTTCTCTGCTTTTTCACTGACTATCAAGACTATTGCAGGAACACCTCCCAGGCGTGTTATTGTAGAACGTCTGGTGGGCACGCATTGGTCTTCAGATGTGGCTGTTATTATTGTAGGAGTGCTGGGCAGCAGTTTTAGACTGTATTATTGACTGTGTGCCAGTCTTCAAATCTGGTGCTAAACTTAGACGCCTGTTGTCAGCAGTACTATTCCCTTGAGTATCACTTGCAGGATTAGGTATTACGTGCATGATGTTACACAAATTGTACAATTGCTGCAAAGCTGAGAGTAAGCGCTCTGGAACTACGGTCTGAGATCCTACGGTGGGCTTTGCTTAGTTTTAACCCTACTCTAAATCACAAGGAACGTCTTCTACCAAGATATCAGTACTGTAAGTCACAGCTTAAAAGACAACCAGAAGAAGGATCAGGCAAAACTCTCCAAAACAAATGGCAGTTTTATAGTATTTTAACTATAGCTCCAGGGAGGAAAAAAAAAGGAAGGTTGGAAATGGATGATTCCTCCCACAGAGCTTTTCTGGCAACACTACATCTCCTGGAGACCATAATACACAAAAAAAAGCCAGGGTAGAGTTGTAAATTTGTTGCTTTTCTCTGCTTTTCTTTTCATCAACACTTGCTAGGTTCTCCAATTCCATTTCCTCAGGTTCTCACCCAGTTCTGTTCAAAAATAAAGTGTTCTCTTCAAATATTGAAATTAAATTCCACCTATGGACAAGAAGTATCCTTCTTCAGAGGTCACCGATGGAGCTGTAATGTCTCCTGAACAGTAATAAAATGTATGCAAAACTTCAGGTCTTTTGTCTCTAGCTTTGTTCTGCCAAACAGTTCAGCTGTCCACCTCCACATATGCTTTCCTGAAATCTGCTATTCTCTTCCACTCAGTGTACCCCCCTGGTACATCCCTGAATGCCTTCTCCACTTGGAATAAAATACTCTGCGTTTTAATTCTGTTGCTATTATTTAGATATTGCAATAGCACTATATCTAATATCTAAGTGAGATATTTCTGGGACAATGTATTTAAGCACAAATTACTATACAACTAAATAAATGTTTAGACATCTAAACGAGATACCTAATTTCCAGGCGTGCAGAGGTAAAATTAAGTGGGTTTGAGCCTTCCTGGAAATCAGACCAATACTTTTATTCAGGTATCTAAAAACTTAGAACTAAGTCTAGCTTCGGATGCATCCAGTTGATAGTGCTTGCCCCGCATTTTCCCCCTGAAGTTGGAGAGATGTGGGGGATGAAATGGGGATACTCAGAGGATGGGAAAGAGAACTATGCATTTTTCTGTCATTCTGGTGATACTGCCATTGCCTTTTCCTACCCATTGATATCATTACTATAGCACAAATTGTTGTCTGCTCCCCAGAAAGAGATATCTAACATCAGCAGGGAGCCCTTGCACCATGAGGCCATACAACTCAGCTGCCAGTGGCCCTGTGGGAGGGGAAGAAGAACCCCAAGAAAAACTACAGCCATTTTGCACAAGTCAGCAGACCTACAGTTGCAAACCTGAAGAACACTTTGTTATCCTCCTAAATCAAATAGTATTCAGGAATCTGAACTTACTGATGCAAACAGCCAACTAGGAAAAGGAACATTATTTTGTGGTAAATGTCACAAAAATGCGAAAGTTGTTCTCTGATCGAATTCAGTAATCAAAATCTAAGCTTCCCCTACTTAAAAACAGACTACTGTTTAACAGAGCCAGCGCTAAGCTTTTGCTGAGCGGGAAGATGCTATTGCAGCATGCCAGTGCCAGCAGCAGTGTGTGGCAGGAGGCCAGGGGCTGGCCGGACCCTTCCAGGGGCGATGCAGCCCATGCCAGTACGAGGTTGAAGGGACTGTCAGGGAGAACCAGCCTTTCACAGACCTGGGTCCATGCTGCCTCTTTGGGATCCGCTGGCCCACCTGGCACAGAACCACTGGAGATACTTGAACCTAATCCAAGCAGGCAATGGGGGTTGTGCAAATATATTCCTCTGATTAGTGCTGTTGGACCCATTTTGGGCCAGAGATGAAAGGTGAGAAACCAGGCACTGAGGTTGAGCATGATGAGGATGGGACGGTGGTTGCAGACCCACTGGGACACAGTGCCCAGTGCCCCACAGGGCTTGGCGGGGGCTGCTACAGTGCCCCAAAACATCCCTTGGCTTTTTGACGAGGTTTGAAGGATGGGGAAGTGAAAATCTGGGGAGTGGTTGGAGGAAGAAGGGGAAGAAGTGAGAGGTGGAGAGAAAGCAATGATTGCAGGTGTTGGGGAAGCACCAACGGGAGCAGAAGTTGGAGCAAAGCCTGTACAGAGGTGGAGTTGGAGGCAGTGAAGCATCACAGTGGAGATATGGAGGAGAAACAAGAAGGAGTGGTCTGAATGTCGGCGCGTCTCATGTGGTGAACAACAGTGAACCTTAACAAGATGTTTTAGTTACTACAGGAGCATGAGCTTAAGGAGCAAGAGTGAAGAACTGCCATTTTGTATGGTTAATAAGTTAACCCTGGCAGCTGACAATGCCACGCAGTGTTCAAAGATGGAGCGGGCAGGAAAATATCACAGGCAGCAACACAAAGGGTCTGCAGGAGGTGCTGGAACTGCTCAGTTGTGCCTGCATTCCCAGTACCTTACTCATTTGGAAAGTGGTAATGAGAAGACATTTACTTAAAGGCTGATATTTAAAATAACAACCACCAGTTTTACAAGCATCTACTTGTACCAGTTAATAACTGTGCCAGGAAAATGGAAAGTATTTTTAAGAGCCAGCTCCTCAATCTGAAAGCCTTGACATGCAAACAAGCTACTCCTAGAATAACAAATTACCAGAAGGCTATGGCTAAATTCAAAATTTCACCAGTGTGGCTTTAGATCAGCTTAAAATATATTTAATTAAATCAAGCAAAACCTCTGTTTCTTCCAATTTATCCAAAGGTCTTATAGACTTAATCTGAACTGATTCGAAGCCACATGAACCTGCTTTAAATACAATTAAGAAATGCCTGTGGGTCGGCTTGGTCTTGCATTTGCCAGCAGCAGAAGCACACGAATGAACGTATGAGATGCTTGTGACCAGAGTTAAGTCAGGTAAATGGGAACAGTTTTCCTTATTAAGTAAGGTGGCTGCCTCTGTGCTTATTTGGGCTGGGAAGATGCCCCTCAGGACCCTGGGAATGAGGTGAAGTGGTAGTGGTGCAGAGATCTGCAAGTGCCTGGTGCCTGCTTTTGTACACTGACAGCTTTTAGTTGGTAGCCATATTCAAAATAGACAGACTTTTTGCATAGTAAAAAAGCAGTAACAGAGAGTTGGAGAAAATTATCTTTTTTCCATTTTGTTGACTTTTTCACGTATAGCATTTTCCGTGACTGTTTAAGTGTGTGAGAAAAAACAAGCTCTCCTTATTAAAAATATGTGTGTTTCTGAAGGGATAAACGTATCCAATATAACCTTCATTATGATGCTTCTAATTAACCAATCTGCTTCACAATAAAGTATCTAGCTGTCACCAAAATCAACACTTTTCAGTTATTAATAGATTAAGGAAAGAATGTTAATTTCTTCAAGCTCCATTTCTTTTGGTCTCATTACTTCACAAGCCAGATGGTAGCAGGGCCAGACCTGTCAGCAGGCACCAAGAGGAAGAATACTCTCACTAAGTGCCAAGCTGCAACACACGCAGCATCTGAAAACCTGCACGCTGGGGCGTCTGCTTACAGTCCCTGGGAATTACTCTGCAGAGAGCAGAAGAAATCATAAATCGATCTAAGTTTGTTTGATTTTTCTCACCTGTCCCCCTACGGTACCCGCCACCATCTCCAAAATAACAGTGGTGTGTGCCTCCAGCTCTCCATTCGTTTTAGGTGGCTAACTAATTGCCTTTCTCCTTATGCTGATGGAGTTTACCGTCTCTTCTGAACTGGCAGAGGTGACGCCAAGTTGGAAGAGATGCTGCCGTCTACATCCAATTTGCCAGAGACTTTCTTCCTGCAGTATAAGTCTTAGGGCTCAGAGAAAAGCACTTTGTCATGCTGATCAGTCAAAATGTGTTGCACATTCCCAGGCTCACATGGCAGTAAAACCCAGAATGAGAAGTTCACCTCCATTTACAGCCTGGGTAAAATGGCTCTGATGCTGAAATTTGAAGATTTTTTTTTTTCTTCTCTTGGAAATAAATTAAAGAATTAGAAGTTTTGGAAGAGAATCACCATTAAAACTTCTGAAAAAAAAGTAAGACCATCTGTTTTTCACAAAAACTCTCCAAGATGTTTACTTTTAATCAGAAAAAAAAATTAAGAATTTCAATTTGACCTGAAACTAAAATTTGAGAAAGATTTTCTCAGTTCCCTTTTCTCTCCTTGAAACTATACAGGGAAGGTAGTTCAGCATAACACAAGGCTGGGTCAGGTTATCTTTCCGTAAAGAGGCAGAACTAAACATACCGAGGTCATTCTGGAAATATGTTCTTGAAACTTTCCATTGGGAATTCTGATATCTCTCTGAGTAGCCTGTAACAGTAATTTTCTATAGTTATAATTAACAAGGTTTTCCTAAAGTCAAACGTAAATCTTCTTTGCTGCAAATTAAGCCAATGCCATCTTATCCTTCCCCATGCTGAACAATTGATTACTTATCCCCTTTAGCATCCGTTTTGTGTATTGTGAGACGGTTAATGTTTTCCTACCCTAAATGTTGTCTTCTGTGTATTAAAAGGATATCTTATTTACAATGGCCTCAAATTTTCTAAGTTTCTTTTCATTCTTGTTCCTCTGTCCTGGATTTTCCTCAATCATTTTTTGGGCTCTTCACAGCTTACCAGTGCATCCATGACTGATTTTTTTCTGACTTGTTCACAGCTGAAAAACAAAGCTAAATTAAAGTGAACTGGAATGTTTGTGTTTTCCTAAAAAAAAATTAAATAAATTGTGAACATTTTCCAGAAAAAGTAGTTTTCTGTTCTTTCATAGAAAATGCCCTTAGATGAAAATATTTTACCATCCCCAAACTACTGTCTCATTAAATCCCTAAGTGTAAATGTAGGAATGGTAATATTTTTGTGAAACATTGCAGTGAAAAGGCTCTGAATGGGAGCAGGGCACAAATATATCGCAGCGTGGGGAGACCTGTGAAGAAAAAGTGTCTGTTCTGGTCCTCCTTTTTTTGCCCCTTGTTTTGCTGTGGGGAGGCCAAGTTGCAATCTCCTTTTCTGTATGAAGGACAGGATGAGCAGGGCTGCAGGAGTGGGGAGATGCAGGCAGGACATCCCTGGCCCCATCCCACCCCAGCCTGCAGCCCAGAGAAGGAGCAGCCACTGTGACTGCTGCAAGTTGGTGAACTGGTAATGGTAGAACTAATGGCAGACAGAGATAAAAAATGATCTGATGGCTCTAATTATAGAGTTGGGTTATAGAGTTTAAATATAAAAGGCTTTCACACAAACTCATGTGTATGATAGCCGTATGTAATTAGATATTGTAGAAGACATAGATTAATAGTAAGGAAGGTCGTTTGAGAAAGGCCAGCTAAAATTACCCAGAAAACGAATTGAGAGAGGAAGAATGGAGGCACTGATGGGGAATTTATCAGAAAAAAGTCCTGTCCTTCATCTGAATAATACTGAGGGAAGGGAAGCAAGTAGCAGTATCAAAATGGTAATCTGCCAAGATAAAGATAATAAATCCTACAGTTTTTAGGAAACAAAATGAGCTCCAGCTGGTACCACACATAGTAAAAGAGAACTATTTACTATGTACTATGTACAAAAAGGAGTTGCTCCTGCAACTTTGTTTTTTGGTCTTCACCAAACTATGTTTTCTCATCAAAGCAGGAGATGTCAAGTTTAAGACCTAAACTGCTACATTTGTTAAAGCTGAATTTATTTCAGTAATATACATACTTTCTTGGTGGAGAGTCTGTAGATAGAGAAAGGATGGATGACCAAATGCAAGAAAGGCCAGACCTTTCCTAGACCTCTGGCATAGGGTCATAGTGCTGGAAGGTTCCCCAGGGCTCACATGGTCTGATCATCATCCCCAAGGCAAAATCAGCAATAACCATACCCTTCCTGGGAAAGGCTAGTTTAATCTGTTTAATCTGTTCTTAGAGACCTCCAATATTGGAAGTGTTGCAGATTTCCTTGCCAATCTATTCTTATCCATTTTTATGTACATGCATATGAGATATATTTTAACATGTAATTAAACTTTCTTCCAGCAATTCAAGTCTGTTATTTCTTTTCCTATTTACTCCTGCATAGATTTCTCCCTTCCTCACTGCAGTTGTGTTGAGGACTGTTATCATTTATTCCCTTGTTCTCTCGTTTAGACAATCCTTGTTCATTTCTTCTTGCCTCATATACATCACATTTTCTAGAGCTTGATCATCCTTGACACTCAGCTTGTGATCCATGTCTTACATTAGCTTGAACTTGTTCTTCGCATTTGTTTGAAGTGTAAGGCATGGTTGTGAGGCTAGTTCAGTCAGAGCTTTTGCCTCAGGAGATCTGAGCTGTGTCTAACATCAGGGTAGACTGAATTCCTTCCCTGAAGCAAGTTGTTGGTTCTCTAACTGCTTCATTTCCTTTAAAATTGGTACTGCGATTTACCTTTGTTCCTCTAGGGCAAGCTAAGAAGAAAACCATTAACAAATGCAGAATGTCTGCTACGAAAACATCCCTTGCTGCTCAACCAGTTTGCTGCCTCTTCTTGTGTGAGTGGGACAGGGGAATTCAGGGGTGGACAGTGACAGAGGTGAGTCCAGGTGCTGCATTAGCCTTCCTTCTTCTATCACATGGGGAGTTTCCAGCCAATTAATATTACCTCCCAAACATCATTTAGTGAGATATCTCATGTCCAGCATCCCAGTTTAATGGTATCAATAATGAAAAAATTCTGTATTTAAGATTCTCCATTTCAAAGGGGATTATTTTAAATGAGAGAACTAGTTAAAGATGTCAAAATAACTGAAAAGCATCAGAACTGGCATGTATGAGGGGAGTCAGATTTCTCTGCATCTTGGAGACAGAAATGTCCAAAACATGTATACCATGTATAGAGGTAAAAAGCTTGGAAAGAATGGCTGCAGACCTAACTGTAGACCTGAAGGGAAATGCTAGGGCCAAGCAATAAGACTATACGCAAAGGAAGAAAGAAGTGATCAATAAAGAAAACTAAGGTGTTGGAAAGTATTGAAATAGAATGAGACTCTCCAAAAAATGAAACTGAGTTAGACTTACCACAGAAAAGAGAAAAAAACAAACAAACAAACAAAAAAAAACCCAAACAGTAAATGATTCAAAGGATTAAAAAATAAAAGCAGCTGGCTAAAATGCATCGAGAGTTGGAGAGAATGATTAAAGATAGACTGGGTATGGCCTAAAGATTGTCAAATACAAGTCCTCAGTTTCCAATAAAGATATACTAAAAGCCTTTCCAACGTTTTGGAAAAAAAAATGTAGAAAAAGACTTTTGACAAGCTCATAAAATCAGGGATTATATCAGAGAACTGGAGACCAGCAAATATGGTATCTATTTTTAGGAAAGGGAGGGCAGAAGAAAAGCAATCCTAGCAACTACGCTACAGTTCATGATCATCCTGGAACACTGGACATCTGGAGTTTTTGAAAACAAAGCATGAGAATGGTGTTATCAAAGACTCAGAGGTAAACAGATGAGGATTTATCAGGTCAGGAGAGAGAAATTAAAGGTCCCTGTGACCTCCCTCCCAGCAGCACTGGCTGGTGTTACACAGGTGGTGCAGTTGCTGGAAGGGTGGTGGGCAGTGGTGGAAGGGCTTTCACTTTGCTCTACAAAGGCATCATCCAGAGCACTGCTGTTTCCAGTCCTGTAGAAAGAAGACAGGATAAAATTCAGCATAAGATTCCCAAATTTCTTCTGATATCCAAAAAGAAGACACCATCAGAATAACCCAGTTTCTTCCCTCAACAACTTATTTTTCCATGCAAATGACATGCAGGCAATCTAATCTATCTGATCTTCAGTAAAGCACCACTGAAGCTATTGTATAGAGCAGGGCTGGCTACAGCAGGACTTTAAGGAACATAGGAAATGAACCAAATAGGAGATGGCAAAAGTTAATCCTGAAGGAAGAAGTATGATACTTGAGGGGTCTTTAGGATCATCTGCAGCAAGGATCTTGCTTAATACTTTCTTAATGACCCTGATATGAAAACCAAGAGTATGTTGATGACATTTTTTGATGACATGAAATTAAAAGAATTGTCAGGGCAGGGAGGGTCATAATGACCTTGAAGACTAGAGTTTAATAACTGTCATGAAATAAGTCATATAAATGGCAAAATCATGCACTTATAAGCTTTTTTTTTTTTTTTTTGCTAGAGTTAAGTTTTGAAAAATGTGGAAAGTGTAATGGATTTGGAAAGCATTGAGGAAGAGAAAGGTGTGGGTGCTGCAGATGATTACAACTTCCATACAAATGTCTGTGGTGAGGGTTGTGTGGGGAAAAGGGATGAACGGCTTACAGGGAGTGCTCAATGTCTATCCAGACACAGGCAAGACATTATCTGGAATGATATGGCATGTGTCAGTGACTTCTGTGCATGAGCAATGACCGACATACAGCAGATATGGAGAAGGGCTACTGGTACACAGCTTGGGAGTAAAAGCCTGAGACCTGAAGCATTTGATTTGCCAAGTCTTGCAACACACAGGCTGAGACAGAATGTAATCACTCTCTGTGGGTGCAACATGGAAGGCATAAACCAGGAGAAAAAGAGCTGTTTAAGTTAACAGACATTATTAGTCTATGAACAATACTGAGCTGAGGATAAGCTTAGGCTGGACACTAGTGGGGTCTCCTTCCATCAGAAAAATGTTCTTGAATTGCCTTCCTGCAGAAACAGCAGGAACAAAAAACATCTAAGTCATTCTAAGATGAAGTGAGATAAATTTATGAAAAGAATTACGTGATATGACTGACTGAGACAGCAGCAAGAAGGACTTTGTAATTAAGGAAGACACTTCCAATCCTTCTCTCCTGTTTCTATGTGGATCAACATTCTCTTTGTGGATTAATCAAGCATTTTCATTTCTAATAGCAAACAAGATGAGAACAGCATAATGCCTAAATAGTTGTGAGAGTTCTCATAAACAGCCCAAGGCCCTTCTACATAAAATTATGAAGAAAAATTCATCTGGTCACCATTCAACCTCTTTTAGGCTACTGGATAGTCATGGAATTTGCACCTTTGATACTTAATATACTTACTTCAGATGCAGCCCATCTGTGACTTGCAAATTAGCAATTAACTGTAACAGCCTGACATCTCTAATATATAGTGCTAAGTCTCCACAGCTGTGCAAGTGTGCTCTGTATTGTGGTCTGCAGACCTTATCCTCTAGCATCCAGAGCACAGGGGCTCCTGGAGTTCAGTGTGACTCCCTCCTTTTCTGCTTGTATGAGTTTCCTACTAAATGTACTGCCTAGGTTTGGGTAGAGGGTGCATGTAGATATGTAGGTTAGGGAGCAGCTGTCTCTCCCAGTTTAGATTTACATGACAATGGAAAGGAAGGACAACCTGAGCAGTAATCTGGCTCTGGAGGGATTTTATGCAATTCCTGCATTGCATACCTTCTCTGACCTTGGCCAAGTTTCATCAGCTGACTCTCTGTAAAATGAATGTGGAAATTGTCCCAGCTTATAGGATAAGTGCCAGAGAAAGAGCATATCTATGATCACCAGAAGGGGAGCTATTTTAATACAAGAGCATAAGTACCACATATAGTTGAGTTTCATGTACACAAGTATCTTGGTAGTAGGCAGAAAGATTAGATTTGTCAATAAATACCCATTAATTTAATTCTCTATTGAAATATAATGAGAATGCAATGAAGGATCAAATCTTAGCAGGAGTTTTGCTAATCAAAGGAACAGATTAGAGGATTTAAGGCTAAATGTAAAGAAGAAAACTTTTTACAAAACCCAGACTGTCATAAAGTCTAGGTTACCTGTGTAAGGTCACTAAAGTTTAAACTACTCTGTCTTTGCCTAGGCTAATCACATACCCTTCAGTTCTGCAAGGAGCACTTGACCAAAATGTTCTCAGAATAGGGGTATCCCTCCAACTTTTCATGGGGAAGGTCAAAGCAGGGTGCAAACCTTTAGAAATTCAGTGTTAAGTCCTTGGAAGTTACTTGTCCTTTCCTGTTCGTTTCACATGTTTATGAGCAGCTGCTGCAGTCTGAGCCCTAGTGGACTGGGAGCGTTGGAAAGCTGCAGGGCATCACAGAAAATAGGTTTAGGCAGCTCTGTAGAGAACCCTGGAGCTGTAGAGTGAGGGCTGATTGCTTTATTCTGGCATGGCCTCCCTAAATAAACAGTTCTTTTCTTTCCATCTCATGGTCCTAAATTTGCTCCCCAGGAGTCCCTCAGGATGCTGACTTGTGACAGACAAGCACGTCCGCCCCGAACGTGCTGCCCCCAGGCCACCGCCACAGCCCAGAGTCCTTCAGCAAACTCAGCTCTGCTGTTCACAGTTGTTTTCCTTTCCTGCAAAGATTGACTGTGAATCTTAATAACTTGCCTGAGACAGAGGAGGATTCTTAGTATTTCTTCCCCCAAGTTAATGCCAGCATGCCTGTTAATATGGGATAAGCTCAACTACAAATCAGCTGTTTTTCCAAGCTAAAGCAAACCAAAAGATTTCAAAGACTGCATGCAGGTTTATAGGAGAAAATCCTTTCTGTACTTACCTCTCAACATTTAAATCCTTCTTCCGTTTCCTAACCCATCCTCTCGTTTTGTGATCCGAGAGACACAAAAGGTACTGGAAAAGTTGGTTTCCTTGTTTCTCATCTCACCTCCCTTTTCTTCAACCCACAGCAAAACAGCAAGAAAGATAGCACAAGAAGTATTCTTCATTTGTTTGTAATTTTGCTTCTAACACATAGTGTGCTTTGCTGAGAGCATAGAGCATCATCTCTGACATGAATGGGTTAAGATGAGGTAAAGAAAAGATATAAAATGCAACTGAAAGGAAGTAGCTGACAAAGGCATGTGACTCAGTAACTACCAAATTTGGCAAAGATTTGTCTTTATGGTAGTTGCAAAGATCAGGTCAAGTTCTGTGTTCTTTAATCTGCTTCAGCAACACAGTCACCACCAGCTCCATATGATACTGGTGGGATCCTCATTAAGCTATACAGACTTATTCTGTGATTTTAAGTTTCCTTGTGCTGTTTCAGCAGGCAGATATTTCAGATGGGCCCACAGAGCCAAAAATGCAGAAAAAAAGAGAAATGTTCACATGTGAAAGGTTAAAATAGTACTCTAGCAGTAGAGCAGATATGAAATAGTTTCAAGGATTGATCTCCTAAAATGCTTGTGCATGGGTTATTAGCAGCGGTGACTGTGTTGTGCTTCTACAAGAACTTCCTCACGGATCATTGCTTGCTTACTACTTAATGATTTCATCCGTGATTACACACAAAATCATTGCTAAAAATACTGGCATTGACACAAATGCCAGTGGAATGGTAAATAGCAGTGAGACAGGACAGACAGGTATTTTAATTAACAAAAAAATATACACAGCCATATGTGTGAAACAAAGACAGCCGTTGAAGGAGAGAGGGGACTATAAGACTTCCTGGTTAGGCTGTAACTTGCCGTGCTGAGACAGGCTGTGTTGTCCACGCACTCCTCTGCACCTTCCAGTCTCTGTTTTTCACAGTGCAGTGGCACAGCTCCAGCAGACCACCATTTCAGATTAGACTATGGTCAGAAGAGCAGTTTCTAAAAAAACCTGGAAAATTGGATTTGAACCTACCATGTTGACCAGAAGTTAATCTTTTGCTTCCAGTGGAAATGTCTGAGCACGAGACTGCTGTGGAAGAGGAAGGTACCTTCTCCTCCAGCTCTAACTTGTGGGCCTCTTTTTTGGTTCCAAAGTCTGAAAGATGCTGAGTTAGAAAGGGCAAATATCTCCTTTTAAAGACGTGACACTGACTAAGAGGAGAGTGTTGATTTTGGTTTTGAACTTAATATCAGTAAGGATAATTGTGAAAGTCTGCATCGGTTCTGGTATCCACATACTTATAAGTTGGTTTGAAAGAGAACACAGAGAAGCAATTTCAAAGCTGGAGAAAACACTTGCAGAACATCTTTGCATCCTGCTACCAGCAAGAAAACTAAGGTACACTGACTATAATGTATAAATATACCTTTACAAAAAGAGGGTGCTGCATATTAAAAGATAGCTTAAGACCTCCTTTTAGCTATATGCTCTGTCAATTTATAAAAGTAGTTGTAATGATCTAAACTGCAAGATACAGTATAATTTGTTCAGGACACTAGCACTAGTATTGCTATGAAACTACCATGCCTGCCCTGGCTCTACCACCCTTTTTTGACCAACACTATCCATTTCTTGTTGGCCATTTGTGTGGGTTTGAATCCAGTAGTTGCAAGTTTTTCCATTCATACATTTTTCAGGAAGGATTTTTACTTACTTGAAGTGGCTGATGGTGCCCCGTACCTTACTCTCAAGGATGTTTAATGGTAGTATGAGCTTATATAATACTTTCAGAGGTTTTCCTGATGCGCACCACAGAAACATAGAGAACTTTTTTTAGGTGGCAAAGTCTGGCCACATGGCCTTAGACCAGCACTCTGCTAGCCCTAAATAACGCTCCTGAAGCCTTTTGTCTTTTCTCCTGACAACAGCATGCTCTTGTTCTTATCCACATTTTCTGCCAAAATGCTTTCAGGAAATATGAGTGTTTGTATCTTGTGACCCCCTCCAGTTTAGCACAAACTGAATCATGCTGTATAGTTCAGCTGAGTAATAAAATATAATCTGATTGGCAGGAGGTATTAGAGCGGGCCACATCATTACAGATCCTCTTTTAACCCAGTTTAACAAGTTGCTCCTGAGAAGTTATTTATTCTAGCTGTCAACATCTTGTTGTTGAGATGACAGCGATCAAATCACTGTTAGATCCTAATCTTATTCTTCTTACTCCACCTTTAAGTATCTGAGAGCCTCATATAAGCAATATCACTTTTTGTCAGCAAAATGGTTTGTTTGACATTGATCATTCACCGAAAGATACAACAACGTATTTTTTTAATATCTACAACAATTATTAGCATGAGATAGGGATGGAATAAATAGCAGGCAATAGTGAATCATGGAGCGTTGAAAGTCTGAATTGTTGCTATGTTGAGCACATGAATCCATATACAAAACAAGAACGTATTTCACAATTATGAAAACTCAGCAACGCATTCCCAGGTGCATAGATGTCACAGCAGCAAATTATTACTCAGAGACTGATGTTCTCATACTGTCCTGGGGAGACCTCACTAGCTAGCAGAGTGCCAGACCCATCTCTGTTATGAAGTTATAAGAGTTCTTTTATTATGCCTCTTGATGCTGGGAATTGGGGAGGGAAAAGCTATATATTATGTCAGGCAGACTCTGCCTCAACTTGAACAGTCCTCTGACTTGAGAAAGTCTTGTCCCTAAATGATGCATTCTATCTTGATTTTATGTTCTCCAGCACCCCAGTCCTAGACACTCGTGCAACTCTATGATGCCATTTGCATTATACTGGACATTACTTGGAATTTACTTGGAAATTACTTGTATATATTTGCAGACTGCTTTACAGGAATGTTTTAAAGCATAATTAAACCTTGAAAAATATCTGGAATTTTCTTGAAAGTAAAGTTTAGAATGTTACTTCGAATATGTGAATCATTTTTTAATTGTGGGAAGCTTAATATTTTAGGCTTAAGGCACATTTGAAATAAAACATACCACCTTCTAAGTTTTAAATTATTCATTTAATATGTTATCTGTCTCTTGGGCCATTTGTGAATACTAGCACATCTCATTCCTGCAAGGGAGTCTGAAAGCAAGTTCAATTTCACATGTGGGTACTTAAAGGTAACAGTCCTGATTCTCACCTGAGATCACTGAGGCACATTCTTCCAGTGACAAAAATTTTAAAATCAATACACAGTATATATGTGTCAGAATGGAGCCAGCTGGTGTATTTGAAGATATTCAAAAAGTGTGAAAATGTTGCCCCTGGTGGAGGGAGAGCTGACCTAATCAGCTCTGCATCTAATCGACTGTTTCAGACAATCGGTAAGTTCCAGCAGTCAGAGCAGCTGCATGTGCCCACCGGCAAATAGATGCTGCCTATCCTGAGCCATCCTTGGCTCAGGCCAAGCTCATCAAACCTTGCTGACCGGAACCAGAACCAGTGCTGAAAACATGTTTCTTACTCCAAGAAAGTAAAACTCTTTGTTGACTGATATATCTCCTGCGGGTCTGTACCTCTAGGACAACACGCCCTGCACTCCCTGGGATGTCATCTCAAGCATATTCAGCTGTTTATAGGAAGAAGGCAAATTCATGTTTTTCTTTTCATGCAGCTTCCTTACTAATTCTGCAAAGTCTGGATCTCCCACACCTGTTCAGTGCAATTTCTGCCTTACTGAAAGATGGTATTGTAAATAAAAGAGAAAAAAAATGCAATTATGTCTTCTCTCTCCCTCTTCTCATGGACAACCAACAACTTTCACAAATGAGTATCATTTTTAAGATTTTCTTTACCAAAACTGAGTGCGACAGACACATCTCTTCTGGAGATCCCAACTTGTCCGAGTATCTCTCCACCACAGCTGTATTTTTTTATATGTTGAGGGGATCTCAACACTTACATCTTCATTTCTTATTATGCTGATTCATCACTTTTATTTTGGGGTCTTACATTTTAGAGACTAATGTTTTTGTGCGTAAAAGGAAAGTGTGTTACCTTCTGATTCCCTTTGCATGGGTTGGTTTTCTGCAGTGATCTTAATAAAGTCTGTATTTCAGATATACATGAAAAAAAATCTACATCACCCCTCTTATCTCCTCCTCATTACGGCAGAGTCTCTTGTTTTTCCCCTTTCATTAATGAATCAATTTGGCTTCATATTTTGAAATAGTTATTTAAGACAGTGGATAGCCTTGACATTCATACTAAAATGTTAATTTCTACATTCCTTTTGCTGGCTTCCTTTGCAGTTTCATTGCAGCTGTTATGTAATTAAAAAATAATACTTCTACATTGGTTTGTACACAGAACAAGAAGGAAACCTGCCTTTATTCTGCCATAGGAATATTTTTGAGAAATATATTGATTTCCCTCACTGTTGGAACTATAGATGTAAGCTATGTGGAGCTTTTCATAGTGTGTACCTATTTCTGGTTTTCCTGCAGAAATTTCTGCATTTCAGAGCAATGCGTTTCTGTCTAAATGGGTGAAGGAGACATTAAGATGGAAAGCTGTTTATGAAATGTTGTAGAATTAAAGAAAAATTGTCTCTTGAAACAATTTGACGACTCAATGCATTTCCCATGGTTTTGTCTTACATTTGAATTCTGTGATATCCAGTAACACTCAAATCTGGATATACTACTTTGCAGAAGACTGCCCTGAAATCAAACTGTGAAGCAGGCACAATGGGAACTGCCCTGTTGATCCTACTGGGGTGAGTCACTGTGCTCCAGAAAATGCATGCCCCAGGGAGGAAACCAGAAAGACACACTCTTGGGACAAGAAATTCCAGGCCATGGTCCTTGTGCTAGGGACAGCTAGCGCATTTAGTGTGGACAAATCATGGGACAGTCCTTTCACTGGTGGGCAACATGGTAAGAGCTGTGGAACTTAAGTTATAAGTGAGTTACAAGTATGAAAATCTAGTTTGTTCTGTAGTTATACTGGTGGTGTACCTTGGTATCAGGGGCTGTACCTCTGTGCATGCTTCGGACATTAATTGCCTGGTTTGTCGAGAACCCTGCAGCCAGTCATTTGCTTCAGTGAGATAACGGGCTGGTTTGAGACAGTGGACTGGTTTGAAATGGGTGCTTGATATAGCTCCTCCACAGCAAAGTTTTTGACTGATTGCACCAGGAACTCTCCAGATGGGAATTTCAGGCAGTACTGGAGATTCTCCCCAGGCAACAATTTGTATGCTCAAATGTGTTGATTAGCATCCTGGCTGGAGTGTCCTAGAGATGCCCAGGCTGTTTCTTCTGTAGAACTGATATGCGTACATAGGTGAGACACTTGGAAATTGCTCCCGCAGCTGCAGAAATGGTCACATAACCCATTTTTTCATATGTAGTTAAGATATTTAAGAGTTGTAGTATTTGTATGTAGGTAAGATAATCATGTGCTGGAGTGTCACATAGGGCCATAAACCAACCAGATGAGAAATGAGCAGAGCAGCAGCTCTGGGGATCGCAACCCACCCAAAGACACTGCTGCAAGGACCCCTGCACCAGAGACTCCTGTCACCACTGGACAGCAACTGGCAGTCATGTTTAAGAGATCTGATTCCCTGTGCAAGTGTTGTTGTATGCCAAGATGCCATAAATTATAATAATTATTTTTCTTTTTTTAACAAACTTTCTGTCCATGCCTATGCAAAAGCTAGAAAGTCAGGATATCTAACTGACTTTGTGAATCTTGCATCTCTTTTCTCTACTGTCATTTGGCTTTAGCACATTGGAAAATATTCTGCTCCAACTAAGTTATATGGTAGTAGTTCAAATATTTTTCTCGCTAGTAGGGGCTAGAGGTTTGAACTTCTCCAGGCTGAGGAAGATCTGGCTTTCTTCCACCATCTGCATTAATGCTCTAGTGAAGAGGTTCTTCTATAAAAGATGAGTACTTTCTTCTTCTCTTATCATGTTTCCAAACAACAGTAATCCTTAGTAAATTGCGACCTCAGGAAATTTATTTTTACTCCTGATAGAGCTAGATGGAGATAGGTGCCAAGTGTTTAAGCAGAGCAGACCCCCTTCTTGGATTTAGCTTCATAAATTCCAAGTTGTGCTTTAGGGGTTGAGTGTTTCTTATTCAGTGCTAGACTTCTAATCTGAGTTAGTCATTTAGACTCCCTCTACTATCAGAGTTCTAGGGTGCAATTTGTCCTACTTCCAATAGATGTTCCTATTTCTCTCCATTGATTACAAAGACATCTTTGGGTAGCTAGCTTAGATGCTAACATTTGCTTTGCAGATATTGAAAGTTAGCCAAAATTTGCCCACAGGCTCCATGACTGTGTCAGGAAAAGCATTGTAAGCAGGTCAAGGGAGGTGATTCTCTCTGTCTACTCAGGCCTGGTGAGACAGCTCTGCAGTGCTGTGTCCAGTCCTGGGCTCCCCAGTATGAAAGAGACATGGACATACTGCAGAGAGTCCACAGAAGGGCCACAACAATGCTGAAGAGCTTGGAGCATCTGGCACATGAGGAGAGGCTGAGAGATCTGGGACCATTCAGGCCTTGAAAAGGGTCTGAGGGGATATTATCAAACTGTATAAATACCTGAAGGGAAGGAGTGAAGAAGTTAAGAATACTGAGCTGCAGTCCTTTCATCAGCACTCAGTGACAGGGCAAGGGGCAATGGGCACAAATGGAAATACAAGAAATTCTGCTTAAACATAAGAAAGAAGACTTTTTTAATTCTGCAGGTGGTCAAACGTTGTCACAGGCTGCCCAGAGAGGCTGTGGAAACTCCATCCTTGGAGGTATTCAAAATCTGACTGGACATGGTCCTGAGCAACCTGCTAGAGTTGACCCTGCTCTGAGCAGGAGGCTGGACTAGATGATCTCCAGAGATTCCTTCCCATCATTTTGTGATTCTGTGGAAATTATTCCAGTTTGTGGCATTTACATTTACTCTAGTAAACTTTCTCACACCCTCTTTGTTTCTTTTTACAGCTTTTCCTTAATCTTAAGGAATGTGCTACATCTCTAGCATAACATTTCAAGAAATTGTTCACATTTCAGGGATTTTTATGACTATCTTAAACTGACCTTCCCATACAAATGCTCATAAATAATGAACCTGAAAAATTGGTCTAATATTTAAGAAATTTGCCTCATGTCAGAAAAAAATATGTAGAAGGAGCTCTGACTTTTGTTTGCAAATCTGAATATATTTTAATATAAGAGTCTTGTATCTGAATAATTGCACTATATAAGATAATCTTATATGATCTTTGTACACTTGAAACCTTTGCTCAGGTGATAGAAATTTTCTCTAAAGATTGAGAAGAAAGAACTTTGAAGATATATTGCTATGTTACGTAAATGTGAAATATTACTGTGCATTTGGAGCATGGATTTCATACTCTGACCTAATTCTTGCCTACAAGTACACCATGAACATACTGAAAACTGGAAAGTTTATCTTTTGATCTCCAACTCTGTCTAATTAGGACATAAGGCTTGTTTTCAGATTTTTTTTAAAAAAATCTATAGGATAAAATTGGCTTTTGTTATGTTTTCATGTGTGAAATTAAACCTGTAGAATACCCCTGCAAAAAGGTTAAAAGCTAAATTAAAATTAGATTTGCCATGCCAAAAAACGCTCAGAACAACGTCTTTATAATACTGTACTAAATGGAAGATGAATAAGCAATATTCTTAGTACTAGGAAAATATGGCTTAGAGTTTCTGTCTTTGAACAACAGCAAAGTATTTGGCTAAAATTCCAGTGAAGTAAATAATGCATCAATAATGTTTGCAATGCTTCCTTGGGTTACTTATGCAAAACAAACAAGAGGTTTACTTAACGTCGGCATAACTATTCCCCCTATTAGTTTTGATCAATTGCTTTGTGGTCATGTTCATTAGGCAGCCTAATCTGAACCGCAATTAGATTTTATCCTTTTAAAAGACAAAGCAGAATCCCAAGCCATTAATTAAAGGGTCTGACTACAGTTGGTTACAAGATGGATGTTGCATACCCTTTACTGATGACTCAACTCAGCAAAACAGAGCACTTTAGTTTTAAGTGGCAAATACTCTAACAGTAATTGAATGCAAACTTTTGCTCTGATGCAGCTGGAGAAAAGGAAATCATTTCATGTGTGGATTCCTGAAGACATGAAGTGCTAATGAGAACCACGTGAATAAGCTATATTTACATAGGGCAAACTGCAAGTATGAGGAAAATGTCTGAAATAGGGGAGGGTGATTAATATACATTCCTGCACCACTTATCTGCTGTGTTATTCCTCTCAGACACTGAAAAACATTTAAATACTTAGTCTTCAGACCCACTGTTTCTAATGCTGCAGTATCCCAATGGCAAAAACCAATTTATGGTACCTGAGAAATCAAAAAGCTCATTACTTTCCTACTATAACTGAAAACTACAGGTCAGCTAGAACATTAATGCGTGTTTCCAGACAGAAGCTCTACCTCTGCAAATGTAAGAAAACTATCTCCAGGTAAATAAATCCAGTCTATTACTTACTGCATGAGTCATTACCACTGCAAAGGCTCTCTGATCACACCCCATGGATGTTCCCCAGCCCTTGTTTTGTGGTAAGCTTCTCCCTCATGCTATCCAAAGTGTAGGATGCGTATTCCCCTTCCAGATATTAATAAGTCTGTATTCTTGGTCCCTCTCCTCCCAAAACCACAAAAAGTCTTAAAAGAGTTGCTGATCTTTAAGATCTGATA
>VZTL01007966.1:6427-47221 GCA_013400535.1 Scopus umbretta
GTACAAAAATGTTGGGTGAGTGGGGGGGGGGGGGGGGGAAGACTAAAATTCACTGATAGTAAGTTACATATTTTAAGAAAGAACTAGACATAAAACTAGTTCCAGCCTAGTATCTTTTACTTTGTGTATAGCCTGCACATGCATTTAAATGTACTTTTCGAAAACACTGAAATGCCTCTGTTTGGAAGACTCGGAATTTCACTTAGGTACTTAAAACATACTATTTAGTTTCATACATGACTAGTAATCTAGTAATTAAAGTGAAAGACAGTATTCACAGTGAACTTATGGTATGATTGATATATAGTGTTTGACATCGGTATTTACAACTGATTTGATACATCCACCTCAATTATGTCCTAGTGCTACACCGTTTCATCCATAAAACCACTATTGCACAATGGTTTTTCTACAGCTATAGGTTTGTACTAAGTTTTACGCTGTGTTGTTACCTTTTACTAACCTGTAAGGCTATCTGGACGTGGAGGGACCATTCTCTCATATATATCATACTGCTGTCCGTATTGTTCAATATCATGAATTGTTCTTTGCAGTGTTGTTCCCAAATGCTGTGGAACTGCAGTCATGCCAGAACACTTCGGGGAAGAAGATCCCAGCTGAGCTTGGGACGGAGAAGCTACTCTAGTTTGCACATCAGTAAGGGCAAGAGGAGAGCCAACTCTCACCGATGTTTGGTATTGGGAAGTCCCACCATTGGGATTTGCCGTCTGTCTAGATGTAACCGAGCCGATCCGCCGCACAGCTGTTGGGGAGGCAGGTCTCTGTGCAGCATAGGGGGATGCTGCCCGCTGTACTGGCAGAGTAGTGGATGAATACACGTGAGAAGTAAGGGATCTTTGCTCAGTAACTGACGGAGAACCATATCCGCTACCCAGAGACGTTCGCAGCGACCCCCTTGAAGGGGAAACACCTGTGCTGACCATGTAAGAGGGAGACTGTGCTCTGGATGGGACTGAACTGACACGTCTCATGACTCGGTTGGTAGTAGTATTTACTGAAGGCTGTTTAAAAACAAAAACATTTATTAGTTTTATCATTTAGGCGATGTGGTGGATACTTTTCTCCCATAAGACAGAGAAGTCAACAAGAAACGCACACAATTTAACAATATATAAAAGCAGCTGAAGAGTAGCTTTTACCATAAACGCAATTCCTTAAAGTTTTTCTGTAACTTTTTTTCCTAATCAATATTTCTTAACATATAAAATGACAATTTAACATTGAAAACCCATTCATTCCTCATTCTTATTTGGTCTTCTATGTTAATATGCACCTATGCTTCCTTTCCTCACTACCACTTTGGAAATTCAGGAACAGTAATGCAAAGAGTTCTAGTATAAGCTAATAAAGTTTTGTCAATTACTGTCTTACTATCATTCTGATTAATGAAAAAGGAGGGGAAAAACTCCAGAAAGAGTAGAAGGTACAGGAACACAAACACCTTCTTCCTTTAAGCACTATGTTTACACACAGGCTAAATTTTAGGCGGTTTTCCCCAATATCACAACTGAATTTTAAGCGAGTAATACTTTCTTGATATTAGCACCAGACACTGCAGTCAGAAGTCCTCAGAAGTTTTACTTAATTTCAGCTGCAGTGAATAAAATATATCACATGCATGCTGATTTCAGCAAATAAGCCTATGTCTGCTGCAAGCCATTTCTGTTTTTTAACCAGTGAAGGTGTTAAATAAAAGTGTAATTTAATAACATTAATTCCAGCCTATATGAAGGTAGGTCCAGCTATACAATTATGGTCTTTAAAACTGTGTTACAGACAGCGAGAGATAAAGTGTTCTATTTGGAGCATACCTGGACTGATGTCTGCCCTTCAGCCCGCGAGCTTCTCACCAAATGGTTATTAGCGGTTCCAATAAGGGAATGCTGCTGTCTATTTTCTGATTTGCTCAAGTTTTGGCTGTTATGGAAACTGCTTACTTCCTGGTAACCACTGTCAGAATAAGAATTCATCTGTGTTGAACTTCTTGAGTTACCTACAGACCCTGTAGATATGAAGCCAGCATAAGAATAAAAAGCACTGAATGACTTCACAAAAATAAAATATGTAACTTAGGTATTTGTTGCATTCATAATTGTATTACATTTTTATACAGTCAATACAGAAATATATTCTAATACTTAAAATGCACACAACAGACCCTCACTTTCATGGAGAGATGTCTGTTCTGGTGAGTAGAGGTTCCCTTGTTCTGGTTCTGTCCTAATGTCATAGGCATTGGTATGAACACTCTCTGACACCTGGGGTTTGTTTACACTGGTGGTTGGAGGATCTGAAAGAATAAATTAGTTAGATAAATCCAATGTTCCATATGCAAGTTTCCTGCAAACACAATCATAACAATTTTCCCCACAAATACTAATGAAGAACTTACTTCCAGCATAAACAGAGTCTACTGGTAGACAGGTATCACCTACCAAACTAAATGAAAAGAACATTAATACTAATATCTGAGAATCTCATTTCCTGTAGTTCTGATGTAGTCCTACAATTCTAATTTTTCAAATGTATATTCCAACCTATTTTAATGAAAAATGTAATTGATTACCTAGTAAGTATACTTTGCAGAGTAGAAACATTGGTGCAACTGTGTTGTAGTGTACAGAGGATAGCTATCGTTTGTCTTAAGGTCCTATAATCTCAAGAGCTTTGTAAGTAAAAGGCTGAGTTGAATTTCATCCCTGTTGCATACCATCAACAGAAGGTGCTGCAAATTTTATGCCATTTTGTACTTCATATACTACTATCCAAATGTCTACTTTTTAACAACTCTTAAGCTAACTTCAGTTCTAAGAATATTAGCTGAATTTCACAGACAGCAAAGGAAAGTGGTGTCATACGTAAGAGAAAGCAAAGAGACATCACAACAATATTATGAAGAAAGGAAAAAGTTAAACATAGTCTGGAAAAAAAGGACAAAAATGAGGACATGAAACAATAAAAAAAACCTGAATCAAAGTTATTTTGACAGAAATATTAAGCATCCAATTGCTATCATGTTAGACATTGATGAAGAACAGGTGTCTGAGATGCAGTATGAAATCATTTAGGTTGGAAAGACCTTTAAGATCATTGAGTCCAACATTACTCTAACACTGCCAAGTCTACCACTAAACCATGTCCCTAAGCACCACATCTACACGTCTTTTAAATACCTCCAGGGATGGGGACTCAAACACTTCCGCGGGCAGCCTGTTCCAGTGCTTCACAACCCTTTCTGTGGAGAATTTTTTCCTAATATCCAATCTAAACCTCCTCTGAGGAAGGGGACTAGGAAGCATGGGTTACATTTAAAGGTAACACCACATACGTAAATTCTTGCTGAAGAAATTTATGAATGAGCCTAGAGTGGAAACCAAAAGAAACATGCCAGGAAGCAACAGTCTAGTAAAAATTTCTGTGACTACTTCATGTCAACAGTTGCGAGTTGTGGACAGTGAAGCCTGCTAAGTGCTCTTTGAAAATGAATATAACAGCACATTACAGAAAGAGGCAAGACTATTAGGAGTTTGCAGAAATTTGATGTTAGGAGAAAGACAGAAAAAAGGACTGAAATAAATTCTATGCAATAGCTAACAAAAACTCTCTCAAACTGACAAAGTATATTCCGATATAAAAACTAGTGGCACTCATAGGAAAAAAAAAAAAAATCCCCCACAAAACCAACAAAACACAAACCAAAAAAAAAGAAGTGACAGATAACCTACTGGAAATTCTTTGTAACAGTAATTATTACAGTATAATTCAAGAGAGAAATAAGAAACACAGAGCATTTGTACCTACCAAGCTGTAAAGTAATACTCTCATTTTTGCCTACAGCTGTACACAACACACTGGTGTCTCACTATTTGCACAATTAGCCATAAGGGAACATTTATATTGAAAATGTTACTCATTAATTACTATTATGACAAATGTTTGAACACTATTCAAATATCAGATTTTAAAAAAAAACCCAAAAACACAACACACCATGAAAATCAATAAATCTTAGAAATTACAGGCAGTCAGCACAGTTATTTATCAGTAGTACATACTCAGGTAAAAACCATCTAGTAAAATTTGATGCTAAATAATTTACTATAATAGGAGTATTATGACCAAATTTAATTCAAATTTAATAAAAAGTGTTATTACACTTCCATTAATTTAATCATCAGTATGCCTAGAAATGATACAGAGAACAAACACTGAAGTAACTCACTTCACAGCTCCTGCTACACTAACTCGATAACAGATCATAACACTTATCAGTAGGTATTACATATTCTTTACAATACAATACTTGCACGGACTGGGACATTGAAATTATAGTTATATTCAACTTCAATATTCTAATCTTCAATCCCTTTTCTTTAAATAATACAAGACCCTGTTATTTTAGTTACTTGACGTTACACGACACTAAATCAATGTCAAGCTGACAAATAATCGATTTTGGGAGAAACACATAGGAAGAATAAAGTTCAATTGTGCAGCGCTGTACAGATGTTCCTAAGACAGAGGTCTGAACCAAAACCTCGCTTCCATCACGCATTTGCCACCAAGCAAATGTTTTCACAGTGCTAAAAAATAAAGATTGTTTAGGCTCTCTAACAAAGGCAAGAATACACAATAAAATGAATTGTTGTCCATCTCTCTCTGCTACTATAAAACATGAGGAGAGCGCCCTGAATAAAATAATAGCCTTTTTATAAATGGCTGCTGATCTAATATTCTATTTATAAGCACCTGCAAAACAACATCATTTTATATTTCTGTTAAAAATTCTGTATCATTCTACTGATGCATAAAGCAATTACAGCTACAGCCACATCTTATCACATCATCTACTGATGTTTTTTGATATAAACTACTATCTCCAGTCAGGAAAAAAGGTGATTTAAGGGTGTGTTTTCGCTCATCTTTAACTTCAGTATTTTTCAGATTGCAGTTCGTAAAGCATGATCTAGTAATACTCCTTCTAAACAAAGCTCTGTAAGTAAGTAAAACCTACAATCATGCTATAATCAAAAATGTAAACATTAAACAAAATGTTTATCAGAAAATTCTAAGCAAAAAATACTTTTTTTCCAAACTTGCCAACTTCTGAGCAATTACTCCAGAAAAACCTTACTTTAGATAGAGATGGCAGAAATATACATCTAGATTTATATTAATGGATACAGTATTTAAATAGAAATATGGGTTTTTTTTTCCCATATGCTAAGTGACTTCTTAGCAGGGATGTTCACAGGAGATTTCTAAACAAAAGAAAAACACCAATGGGAGTAGAGAATTAAGGTTAAAAGAAAAATATGAGCTGGACAGGTGAAAGAAAGAAAGAGAGGAACTAATAAAAAGTAAAGGAGAAAAACAAACAATAGACAAAGAATAAGTTACACAAAAAACTGAGGAGGAAATGAAGAAATGGAATGCAATTGGATGAGAGAAAAATCGGTAAAACAATGACCAAAACCTGTCAGAAGGTATCTTTACCAGTTGTGAACTGTCACTGGAACATTATGGAACCAGGGGAAATAATGTGATTTAAAAAAACAAAAACAAAAGCAAACCACAAAAATAATTTTCACAGTGGAAGGATAAGTAAAATTTATTTCAAAATTTACTTGAAAAAACAACTTTTACTTCATTTTAAAAACATTGCTAAAAGAATATCTGAAAAGCACCACCATGACTAGCAAAATTTAAATGCCAAGACAAGCAGGCTGTTGAGAATATTAGATTTAAAAGAAAGGAAGAAAGCTAATGTGTGCATCACCTCACTGAGGCAATACCATAATGGCAACTGAAACCATGTAAATACAATTATACATAAGTTTAAGAGCTTAGTCTCCAAATAAAAAACAGGAATGGGAAGGGAAAGTAGACAGTTTGGAGAGACTTATTTACCTAAAATAGTCAGAATTATTGTAATTATGCTTGAATGAACAAGCAGATAACTATGATGTATTTTTGTACAGCAGGAACTGGATAGATCTTAAAACTGCATGCTTCCTTATGCAAAGTGTGGTATGAACACACAGAACTTGGTAAATGAAACTTTTACCAAGGTATCTAAAGTGCTAATTGCATTTTGATTACATTTGACCAGTTTCACTTAAGATGACATTCTGTCAAGAGTACGTGATTGAATTAGAGAAACACGATCCGGTGCAAAAAGCAATTTGCAGGGAGTCAAGGTCCCATTTCTGGTCCTGCTGTATGGTTTTGACATGCTGACTGCTGCACATACACTTCATCACTCTAAAGAGACGACCACTGTTCAGAAGATTGACTCCTCAATATTAAATATTTTAACTGATGCAAAAAATCTTAACTAGTTAAATGCTCTGATCTGTGAAGGACAGATCGGATTATTACAACAGACACTTGAATGTCACTTTTAAGATACAGTCCTGTCCATTCCACCTAACATACTCAAAAGTAGACATAGAAGTACTACAAGACAAATGTTTCTTGTTTTGGAAAGAAAGTTCAAGCTATCCTGAGATGCAAAAATAGAAAAAGCACTCGCAGAAAAACCTTTGCTTATTGGAGATTTTCTCAGTAAAAAGAAAATCAGTTTTCAAGATTAAAACATGCTGTATTTTTTCATGATCCTTACCTGCCAAGGGGAAGACTCAAAAGTATTTTTGAATTAATTGCAGAGGAGACTCAATACACAACACTTTTGTTACCCTTGTGTCTCACACAGAAACGCAAAGGCACAAAAAGGTGCAAGAAAAGTACCTGCAACTAACTCTCAGCCAAAACAAGCTTTAACAATATCACAAATCTCTTCATGTGCGAGAAAGAGGATATTAATGTTATACTTTAGAAAAGGTACTTGAAAAAGACACGTAGCATTGCTGCTAATGTTCAGTTCACTTCAAAACAAGCAATGAATGTCAAGAAAATACAGTTTTTTGGGTTTAAAGCAAAATATACACGTAAAAGATAATACCTGATGATCTCCAAGGAAATGACTTCTCAGTAGAGCTGCAGAAAGAAAAAAAATTATCACAAAAATGAACCATGTGGCTAGTTTGGATTTTTTTTTTAGCCAAAGCATACAAAAATGTGCAAAAAACCTCAACAGATAGAGTTTCAATGGCACATGTAAATAACACTTCACACCTTACAACTAAACTGTTGGTTATTGATTTTCATTTTGTATTATTCAGTGGGAATGCCCTGTAACTTACTGTATGGGAAATTATCAAGCAGTGTAACCTGCCTGCAACAGGACAGGTAAGAGCATGATTTATGATATGCACTTCCTATTTCAGGTGCAATAATGTAAATAAAATAGTATACAGCAAGCGTTCACAGTCCTATGTGAATGATTAGCAGTAAACAGACCACTTGAAAGACAGGAGCACGCACTGCTCATGGTAGGGTCTACAAAACAAGTTCGGGAATCATAATTCTAGAACATTTTGCTTCTACGTGTAAAGCAGTTTCGGGGAGAAAAAAAAAAAAAAAAAAGAACAGAAATAGATCTACAATTTTTACTGTTATTTCATTTTCCAGCTTTCCAGAGAGAATTCTGATCCTTTGCATACAGAATTATAGAATCATTAAGGTTGGAAAAGACCTCTAACATCATCCAGTCCAACCGCCAACCCAAGACCACCACGCCTACTAAACCATGTCCCAAAGTGCCACATCTACATGGTAAGTCAAACCATTTGACATACCAAAAGAAGTACACATCTTAAGTGTAAACAGATAACAGATTTAAATATTGTCAAGGTTAAAGAGGAGCCTTAAGAAACAACTATTTCACAAGATCAAGCAGGTATTTAATATCAGTGTAAAACCCTACTTCTCTTGTATTTTTCTAGTAACTGTTTTATTTCAAACTATTTTAAGCATTTTGTTTCTTCTACAAAGCAATGTTCTTTCACATGTTGATAACAGTATTGATGCATGACCACCTTTGCAGACAAATGCAAAATTCATCCATGTATTATTAAAATTAGTTACATTTTCCCATAAAAATATGAGGTATATTTCCTCACTCTACTACTCTATCAAACTTTGAATATTAAATTATTTTCACAATGATTATAAGCTGATATTTTCCAAATGAAAAGCTATTTACAGGAAAAATATGCAAGTCCATCAGATTTTATGTATAATGCTGTCTAAATATCAGCACGAAACTGTTATTTTGGGTGAGATGTATCTATTTCTAAATTAGTGTTATTTATTTTACTTCTGTCTACAGCAGCTACCAATTACAAAAAACTTTAGCACAGCAATATGGGCAATACTAGATACTTATTTTCTAAAATAAAAACAATCATTTATGAGCCTTTTTTGGAAACAAGTATTTGTGTATAGAAGAGTGCTAAACTTGCACACTGGCACACACTAAACTACAATTACAATGAAATTTAAAGAAAAAGTGGAATTCTAATGCAGGCTTCAAGTGTCTGAAAGCCAATTTCCTATCTAGGTAGTAACAGAAGTTTTACTACGTATTGGCTATTCTTTCCTTCAGTCTACAATTTTAGTGTCTTTTGGGGTGCTACGCTAATTTTTTTCTTTAGAATGTACATAAAGTGGACCGGTTAAATGGACTGAAACTTGGTGTATAGAATTACAGGTGAAAAGCTGAACTCCAGACTGAGATTCTCCAGGCTCACCTGCCTTCAGAAGTTTCTTTGTGTTCTACTGTATTTCTGAGATGCTTGTGGAAAGAAGGGTGCTCAAACACAGACTCCATCAAATTCAGATGCATGCCTGAACTTTCACAGGTATTTTCCTCTTTCCTGAAGGACTATCTTGTCCAAGCCCAGAAGCACAAGTATCTTAAATTTAGACAAAGGCGAAATCTTTGTCTAGCAGTACTGGAACACGAGTCCCATGTCAGAAACTCTTAAGTAACAAAATCAAACTACATGCCAAAATAGGGTTAGCAACTAGTTCAATTGAATGTCATCCTGTGGGTTTAATTGGGATAGCTTAAGAACTTACCCTACAAAAACCTGGAGCTACCTTCCCCAAAACTCAGCTACTGTGACCATGTGAGTTCTGTCATTCCACCTGAGTGCAAAGTCAGGTGGATTAGTTTACCTTTAGTGGTATAGTTTAAATTGGGATTTAAACAAACCCAGATTTTGCATGACAGAACCTGCTAAGGCATTTCAGGAAAGAAGTTTATAGCCTCCAGCTAACAGGAGATAATAAATGGCTACAGATGGTTATTTCTTAAGCTACTAAAACTTTCTCTGCAGAAGAACAGGCTAAGTGACCATGATAAACAAGCTAGACAGCTCTGTGAAAAACCAAAAGTATCTAAAGACACCTAGAACTCTGCAGCAAAGGAACTGTACTACCATCACCTTGGCTATTCCAGAGCAGTAAGCAGGGCCGAGACCATCAAACCTCAATTTTTGCACAGCCTTGGGCTAAAGTTAATTCAATTTAAATAAAAAGTTTAAAATATTTCTTATTTCTAGTACACCACCATTGAATCTACCTAGTGCATTAACTCCAGAATGTTTCTTTGGCAATATTTTGGGGATTGCAACTACATGCCAAAGTAAATTCTGTGCAACTTTACTGTTTTTTTTGCTTACAAACTGAACCTTGTAACTATTTTGATGAAACCCTTAAAAATATTTCTATTGTTAAAAATTCATGAGGAAATTTGTACCACAACTGGTATTGAATTCAAAAGAATTTGAGTTAAACTGAATGAATTTTAATTAAAGCCAAGTTCTGAATGTTAGTTAATCTACATGAATGTTATTTACTCTTCACTGAGCAAACTCGGATATAATGAGTTCTTTAATCAATTACTGTTAGCCTACTCGTTAATACTTTGCTCCACTGAAATGAAGAAATATGAAGACTATTTGACAGATACTGTGGACACTGGCCCCAGAATTCTCATGCTACCTGAACGTCAAGTTTTACACTATTCACCTTTTACTTTATTCCTCAGACTTTCTGGAAACTCAATTCCTTATGATGAGATGACATCATTCTGTGGAGCTACCAAAGGTAAAAAGTCCTAAGCATACAGAAACATTTTACTCTTACATACACAAGATTATAAAAAACCCCCAAACGTATCTCTACCCAACACATTTGGCTAATAGAACTTTCTTTACATGTACAGAACTTATGAATGATAAAGATTGCTCTGATTATGGGTCATAAGTAGAAAGCTACTTCATGAACAATTGAAGTGGTTAAGAATTTAATTTTTTGCAAAAGTCCAGCATCTACTACCTACTGCCTTGATCATGTTATTTTGTCACCTTAAAAATGAAATATTTTGAAGTTACCACATCTTTCAGCTTTGATAAGTAAGGCTAATGCATTTTATTCCACTGTTTAAAAACCAGTGTGGTCAAATACTTCACTACCAATGAGAAGCTGCTGCTATTAACTAGTCGTTATGCTGTCTCTTCCTGATATTAACATGTAATATACCTGAAGAGAGCACGTATGTGGTGCACTGCACTTCTAAAAATACTTAACTTTAACCCACTATTATCCTTGAAAAAGAATTTAGTCAGTCAGGTAGACAAGCAGAAATTGTATTTTTCTTTCAGAACAGTTTGACATGATGTATATAGTTTTCAATTAAAGAAGTTAGAGATAAATATTATTACAGTATAGCAGCTATTTTTAAATGCCATGGAAGGAAAGCATAGATAAAATATCAGAAATACGGTCATATACATGAAAAGTATTTTATCTTCCCTTCTCAGTCTGCTTCACAAGAGCACAAGGAATAAATGTAATAAAAACATAACTCTATACTAACTGCATATAATATACATACACTGAAACAGTAACTTTTCAGCCAGTAATGCAAATATTTGGCAACTGAAGATGGAGCATGCATACAAACTCTGCTGAAATCAATCTATTGACTTTTTTTTTTTTTGACCCTTTGCATTTTTTCCCCTCTCTTATATTTCCTAAGTAACTGGATTTTTTTTGTTTGTTAGTTTTGGGGTGGGTTTGTTTGTTTGTTTGTGTCTTAATTTCACACCTTTTCTTTGCCATCCTCCAGCTTTAGTTCAAAGCTGATGTCTTGGGACACAAAATTGAACCAGCTGCGAAAATAATAATCTGATAAATGGAAAAGGTTTTGTATTAAGTCATTTAGAGACAAAGCATACTAAGTATCACTAGCACCACTTTACGTTCTTTCAAGTGATAGATCTCAGATAAACACTTTCCAGGATTTCCAAGTTAGAAAAGGAGGTCAACGTTCGTCTCAGTCGAATGGCTACGACAGCTCAAGGACTTGGCCACAGTTCAAAGGCAGAACTGGCCAGCGGAGGTCACGGCCAGGCCTCTGACAGTAGCTGTGTATGGGATAGCAAGGCTACAGGAACAATACTAAAATTTAAGAAAATTGCAGATTTCTAATTTTTGTTACTATGTCTTAAGCAATATGCTGTTTTTTAAAAATTATGTAAACACAACTATGATCTTCAGTTTCTAGACTGGACAGATAACTTAAATTCTCGGTGCTACATACTTCTTTTGCAGGTATTGTATGACATGAAACAGTTTAAGCCTATTATCTTAGCAAGTATTCCATAAGATGAATGTATTTCTTATTTAAAGAGTACCGCTTGAGAGAAAAGTAGTGATTTCCATTGCCTGTCTTAACTGCTTGAATATACTGCTGTTGTCATAAAAAACCCAAAGGCAACAGCTGAAAAAATTAAGTATTATTTATTAAATATTTCTAAAATGGTGAAAAGCTGTAAAAAGCTAAATATATAATTCTGTTGAAAATGTATGTACTTCATACATATTTCTTTAGTATTCTAGTTTACTGCTTGGCTAAGCTTTCATCACTGGAATACATCTGTTCTGCCAGGTACCCAGCAGCAAATGGTTTATTCACAGGGATTCGTGTTTGCTTCTTAGGCAGAGCTGCCAGCCAAAATTTAAGTGCCTGTTAAGACTGAATGTATTGTTTTACTTGTCCTTTATCTTCCATTTTAAATATCTACATCAAGAACACATTTACAATTATATGTGGTATGAAGTCTTAAAGCTTTGTATAACTATAAATTCTTGGTATAGGTGGATTTTTCTAATAAAATGGCATATATTAAACTCCATAAACTTGTAATACACATTACAAGCAACTGACAACAAGAAAAATCAGTATACCGAAATTTCGTATTTTTGCTTTTCTTGTTGATACAGGTCAGCAGAGGCTTTCACAATAGTTTAACTAAACAAGGTAATTTTCAGTCTTCAACTTCTCTAATTGCGATCTTCTTGATTTCACTAACACACCTAATTCCTGTACCCACTCTGCTAGACTCTGTACAAAGAACTATAACCATCTTATATCCCACATACAAAAATTAAACAGCTCTGCCACCAAGAGCAAGCGGTCCTATGACTCACTAGATGTTTTCAGCTGACACAGGCAAGCACTAATGCTCTACGTATGAACTTAGAAAGCTGTATCTGGAATCCTACACCCAAATGTGGTCACTCATACTGAAGGATCCTATTCCAGTCTGAAACCCAATGCTGAGAAGCAATTGCGACTCCGAAGCCCCCACAGCAGACAGCCACGCAGGACAGCTGGGCACGGGGAACACCAGCCACCGTGCAGTCCTGTGCTGTCCGACACCACGCACAGTTAGCACTGTGACAGTAGAACAGCACACCACCCACCGCCAATGTCTTCCTACCACTACCAGAAAATAGTGACTCAAGGTGCAGGTCTCTGGCATGTTTGACTATCTTTGGAAAGAATTAACTGTCCTTCAAGCATTATTTTAGCTAAATGATGCACACCACAGTAACTACCATGACACTCACTGCCCTTTCAGTACTTCAGGCATTTTCAGAGGGTGACAGGTTAGCAGGTACCATCACAATCGCCCACTAGAGACTTTAGGTCATCTTGCACGAGCATTCGTACGGCAGTTACCATAATTCAGCTGACATGCAGCCACTTACCGCATCTCAGTCTGTACTGTGCAGTAGATGTACATTCACAGTAAAAATAACAACCCTATTTTGTCGCCCAGTCTACTACTGAGTAAGATAATAAGTATTTATATATACACCTGAAGTCCATATTAAATCATCACTCAGTACTGGGGCTCAGTATTAGGGCCAGCCTCGTTTAATGTCTTTATCAACGATCTGGATGAGGGGATTGAGTGCACCCTCAGTAAGCTTGCAGATGACACCAAGCTGGGTGGGAGTGTCGATCTGCTGGAGGGCAGGAAGGCTCTGCAGAGGGATCTGGACAGGCTGGATCAATGGGCTGAGGCCAATCATATGAGGGTCAACAAGGCCAAGTGCAGGGTCCTGCACTTTGGTCACAACAACCCCATGCAATGCTACAGGCTTGGGGAAGAGCACCTGGAAAGCTGCCTGGCAGAAAAGGACCTGGGGGTGCTGGTTGACAGCCAGCTGAGCATGAGCCAGCAGTGTGCCCAGGTGGCCAAGGAGGCCAACAGCATCCTGGCTTGGATCAGGAATAGGGTGGCCAGCAGGAGCAGGGCAGTGACCGTGCCCCTGTGCTGGGCACTGGTGAGGCTGCACCTCCAATGCTGTGTGCAGGTTTGGGCCCCTCACGACAAGAAGGACGTTGAGGTGCTGGAGCGTGTCCAGAGAAGGGCAATGGAGCTGGGGAAGGGCCTGGAGAACAAGTCCTCTGAGGGGCGGCTGAGGGAGCTGGGGCTGTTCAGCCTGGAGAAGAGGAGGCTGAGGGGAGCCCTGATCGCTCTGCACAACCCGCTGACAGGAGGGTGCAGTGAGGGGGGTGTTGGTCTCTTCTCCCAAGGAACCAGCGATAGAACAAGAGGAGATGGCCTCAAGTTGAGCCAGGGGAGGTTTAAACTGGATATTAGGAAAAATGTCTTTACTGAAAGAGTGGTGAGGCATTGGAACAGGCTGCCCAGGGAGGTGGTAGAGTCACCATCCCTGAAGGTGATCAAAAAACGTGTGGATGTGGCACTTCAAGACATGGTTTAGTGGACATGGTGGTGTTGGGTTGACAGTTGGACTAGATGATCTCAGAAGGCTTTTCCAACCTGAATGATTCTATGATCACTCTTCAATTTATCACCAGAGCAACTCATCAGTAAGCTGCAACTTTTTTTCATATTTGAACATCAGCAAGTTACATAAAAACCCCCAAATTCCTCAGTGCTACTGGCATTCAAAAGTTTTGATGGAGTTTCAGAAAGGCTTACAGTCTGGGCAAACGGAAAAACAAAAATATGAATACTGGAGCTATAACAAGGAACTTCGCAAGTGTCACTCATTTTCAATGTAGACAAGCAAAAAATAAGCATTTCTGAATTTCTGTGGACTCAAGACAAATGACAGCACACCCTGTAATTTTAAATGAAAAGTTGATGCTGCCTGAGTGACACAGATAAGTACCAAAGGAAAGACACGGCATTCAGCATCAGAGGCTTGGAATGATGTCTTCTGTATCTCATGATAAGTGCTTTTGATCATCCACTCACTAAGCTAAACATCTTAGCTAACCTTATTAAATGATAGATTGACTGGAAATATAGTAACTCTCTAGGTCCTAGAAGTTAGAGTAGGGGACCCTATAATGCTTCCCGAAGTAATCTGGTAAAACTACAACCTAGAAAATATGCAACGTATATTGCATACACATGAAAGGTTGTATGCCCACCTTAACCACTAATGAAAGTGCCTATAAGCATGATTCCTACTGTATTTACATTCCCAGGACTGCCTGAAGACCTGAAGTAAGCAAGTAAGAAACTGCAAAAAACAGAAGGAAACGTATCAATGGAAACTTCTGTCTAACATGTAGGTACAGTCAAAAAAGGCTGTGAAGAAAACATGAAAAAATCCTGGAACTTTGCTGATGGTATAGACCAATGGTTCCGTTCTCACTGTTTCTTCTCCCCCCCCCCACCTTTCTCCAGCCTCCCTTCCCCCAGGAATTAGCAGAAATGGAAGATAAGAAAAAATAAGTTCATTTCCTAAGACAATTCCAAAGTAAGGGCATTTCAAGGTTCAATCAAACAGTAAAGACAGAGAAGAGACACTCAATGAGTCTGTTTTAAAAACAGGAGAACAAACCTAACACAGTGCATTCTCAAGTTCTGAAATTTAAGGTCACAAGGTATCATTACAGTCTAAAACATAATAAAATAAAAAACAAATCTTTATGTGTAATTATTTGTGACATAGAGAATATAAACTCTACAGCTAGATTAAAGAAGAACTGTAATACAGTAAGTAAGAACTATAATATCTAAACCAACCATAGCACCGACCAATTTCTAACAAAAGGAAATTCCATTCTGTAAAAGAGATGGGTACTTCCTCTGAATGTTTAGCATCAGCAACTATCAGGCAACCTGATTTTGGTTATTTTGCCTAACACGGCAAGTAGTTCCTAGCTAGCGACTAATGATGGAATTAATCATAATTTCTTCTAAATTGTTAGGATAAATGGACTATTAATATCCGTGCCCAAAATATTCTTCCAACAGCTCTATGATGATCAACCAGGAGATCTTGATTTAAAATTATGCATTACTTAGCTAAATTCCATCAAATACATTTTAACCCTGCTTTTATCATATGCTGAAGCTCTGCAAAGAAAATTAAGTATACCTTTCTTACTTTTAAATTTAATGAAGCCCATTAATTGTTTGCAAATTCCAGTAAGTGTAAATTAATAAATAGGCGTACGGTGTAAATAAATAAATAAATAAATAGTTTAAATCACTGTGATTCCTTTCATCTTCCTGCCCCAAAAGCACATACCAATTCTAAAGATAATTTTTATAGAGTTTATAATTTGCCATGAAAGTTTGGTGACATCATATATTGCAATATATGCAAGCAATTTCAAATATACCCTTTTGGAATTGCTGAAATATTTGATATGTCATATGAACAAAATGAAACTAGTTTCCTGTAAGGATAATTACATCCAGATCAGCTCACTGGGAACAGTCTTGTCAGGACAAACTTGCTGCTGCAGGCAGTGGAATGCCCCAAGCGTGGGGACAGTGCACAGTCTGGAAGTGTCTTGCATGTTACTGCTCCTCAAGTGGAACAAAAGTTACACAGCTTAACATGACGGTGAGCTGGCTTTCAAGCAAAATGACATGCTCTGTTTACACTCTTTACACACATTCTGCCACCTCATGAGAAAAAAATGCGTGACCATGAAATGCAATACACGGTCACCTCACAGAAAGTTTACAGTGTTCAATCAGAGTGTGGTATTTTACTGAATCACTTTGGAATATTTTCTGCTACTACAGAAAGTGCACACTGTATTTCCGTTGGCTCTGGGAAAAGAAGATTATCTACTATGTAAAGCAGAGAAAAATAAACCATTCTAGTAGAAATGAAATACATTTAATTTTACAAAACTCGGAAGACCTCAGGTAGGCACATTAGTACTCAAACTGACCGTTCAGAACTTGAAGTGTTAAAATGTTTTTGATTATTTACTGTACTGACAAAAGGACTTGCATTCTGATGAAGCATAGTGTGCCATTTATGTACTTTTGTTAAAGCGCTTGTGATAAGCTGCTATTATGAGTGCAGTATTTTACAGTTAAATTAGTAAGTATAAGCCTTTTGGATCCCAGCACCACTCAGTTTTCACCAGTTACGCACAATAAATAACTCACAAAAATAATGAGTTGACTCCAAGAGTCATGCAGCTAACTCCCACCTGAGAGGTCAGGCAATGTTTTTTTATGAAGTGAGTTTGACTACTGACCCTTGATACATACCGATATCTACCTGCATCAGCACATACTCCAGCACACCTGGCAGCCCAGAACTGAATCAGTAACACTAGAGATGGAAAGTTAGCTGCGATGCTGTGTCTGTCTGTATGGGAGGCTGAACAGCCCAGTGGCTTCTTCATAGAAACCTGTGCATGTTATAGCATGAAACCAAAGTAAGAAGATACAACTGAAACCTCACGTTGTTTTTCCCAGTCTATCATAGAATCATTAACGTTGGAAAAGACCTCTGAGATCATCTAGTCCAACCATCAATCCAACACCACCATGCCTACTAAAACACATCCCGAAGTGCCACATCTACACGTTCTTTTAACTCCTCCAGGGATGGGGACTCCACCACCAATCTGTTCCAACGCTTGACCACCCTTTCAGTAAAGAAGTTTTTCCTAATCTTCAATCTAAACCTCCCCAACACAACTCGAGGCCATTTCCTCTCATCCTATCACTAGTTACATGGCAGAAGAGACCAGTAAAAAAGACCCAAAAAACTTACAATATAGTTGTAATACAGGTGGGCAACAGAGTAACAAACCTAAGCTACAAGTACCTTCTGTTTGTTTTGCTTTGTTATGTGTACAAAACAGTACCCGCATTTCTTAAGGACTAGCAGTAACAGAATGAACCATGCTACTGAAATTAGAGTCCTTCTCAGGCGCGCTCAAGGAAGTGACAGTCTGATCACCAGTGCCTACCTCCAGACGGATTTAACCAGGTGTACACCTGCACGGCCTGCACTCCATGCTGTGCTAGTGTATGGGCTCATGGCCAAGAAGACCGGCTGAGAAGCCACATGCACTAGCTGCCGAGAAGTTTAAGCTGGTTTAAGGTACCAATGTCGCATTTCCCCATTCCCTTACCAGCTGTTATGATGACTTCCCTTGGGCCAACACTTGTGCAACTGGGTGATGAGCTGGCCCAGAAGGACAACTTGACTGACACCCAGAACAGCTTGAAGCCCAAGCTGCAACTACCAAGACAGGCCTATGCTGCCACAAAAGTACCTGTGACTTCATGTCAGCATCTATTTTGCAAAGCAGCACCACCTCCAGGCCAATGCCGGCTTGCAGGAATCCAGTTTAGAAGTAGGTAAATCAGAGGCATTGCTATGGCCGCTGAGGTCAACAAAACCTTCAGCTGGACCTCTGAAATGAAGTGCTCCCAAACATCTTAACCACATTAAAGGAGATTAAAGCACTATCTTTGAAACAAAGCACTGTTGATTTCCTCAGGGACAGAAAACTCAAACAAAGGACAAAAATAAAAAGGCATATGCATCTTATGGTTTAGTTTTGCTTGCTTTTTTAGTTTTTGTCATGATTTTGTTTGGGGTTTTTTGGGTTTTGTTTGGTTTTTTTTTTTTTTAAATGTAAAGACTCCATCAGACAATTCTTGTATCCGTAGAAAAACATTTTCCTTTGCATTACTTGGGCAAATTCACTGAAAATGAACATTCAAGACTAAATGAAAAGTGGCTGTAGGCATAAAATAACTGAGGCTTTTCACTTATTCTTCCACAGGAATTTAACTTTTTTAGCCTTCAAAACAAAATCTGAGCAACAGCTGGAGAAATATGTGGATCTAGAGGCAAGACAGGCAACCATGAAGGGCATAAAATAGTAATCCTGTCCAAGGAATACTTTTGAATATTTCAAAGTTTCTTAAACAAAAGTTCTCATGCTAGTAACAATACTGTCAAATGACAACTCAGGTTGAGTAGTTTGATGTGTTAAAACCAGCTGTCTTAGCTGGTACACTGGCATTTTTAAATTCATTTTTAAATAATCACCTCCCATTTCTTAAGTTTTTGTAGGAAAAACTTCCCATTTAACTTACAGAAATATTTATTATGGCCACAGGAGGAAACATTTCCGAATGATACCCAAGTTTATTGCTGAAAGAATACAGAAACAAACAAAGGCAAGAAATTATGCTGTAACCCGAAATGCAGGTATAAATGTTTCATAAGAGAACACGTTGTTATTCAGGCTTTCAGAATCAAAAGCTACCACTCATTTAATATGCTTGAGATGAAAGAGTGCCCAAACACATTTAGAGTTAAAAAGTGCTAAGGGATAATAATTAAAAAAAAAAAAAATCAGAATACTAGTTAAAGCTAAAATATTAACAAAATGTTTTGCTATAGTTATTGTGATTGTATGTAAAATATATTAGGTATGTTTTACGCTATTTAAATATACTAACAATACACTTATAGCAAGATGTTCCCTGAAAACAAATGTAAGAACAGAAAGTATTTCAGAAAAGCTGGATGAAACTAGCTAGTTAATTTGGGGGTAGGGTGGGGGGTGTGGGGTGGAATTGGATTACTGCATTGAACTAGCACTGTTACTTTATACAAATATGTGTAAGTCTACTGTATTTCTCTTTGGCTGAATCTTAAGAACAAATTTCAACATATTTAAAGAGAAATTAAAGCTTTACATACTCTATTGAAAATGCAATCAATGATTACAGAGGCCTCCTTAAACTGTCCCATAACTCTTTAAAGTAAATCTGCATTTTCTTTTTTTAATACTTCAGATATTAATGGAAGGTGAACAGCCATCAGTGAAAATATACGTATGTAGGACATAAGCACCACTAAAAAGCCCTTTAAATTATGGGACATATGAAAGTAGAGTCATCAGGACTTGTACCTTGTGCTGGCGATACTTGGTGATTCTGCTCCAAGCCTACATCTTTCTAGCTGATTAGCCACAATTTGCCTTTCCACTTCCAGTTCTCTGGTAAGTCTTTGAAATTGGAGCTCCTGAAATTTCAAAATAAAAAGAAAAGCATTCTTGATGTTAAAAAATGGGTGTGGATTAATTCTGAAACAATCATTGTTTCATCACAATTGTGTTCCTTGTTTTAAACTATTAGAAGATTAAAGTGGGACTTTAATGGTTCTTTAAATCAGTGATTCATGCAAATATTGGTTTATCACCTGTTACAAAAGGAAAACCATGTTTAAGCATTTGTGGATTTTATTCTTCTGCAATTAAATTTTTTGTATCTCTTTCTGTTACCACAATCTAACAAAATCGGTGCCTATAAAGTCAGCCTTCAATTTCATCTGTAACAGAGGTATACTGGAAAATACTGTATCCTAACCTTTCCAAATGTAAAACCTCAAATCCCAAGCTATACTATGTTCTGACTTCTGTATTCAAAACTTAAAATGTATTATTTCAAACGGGCTGAGGGTAGAGATGTGCTATTTCACCTTTCCTGATTTCAGATTTTATTATATTTCTTGGTCAGGTACCAAACCTCAGCCTTTGTAAAAGGCTTTTGGAACATAACGCTCAGAGGAAGCCATGGGAAATACATGCACTGCACAGAGTGTTTGCGTGTTATTAAAATCTGGAAACATTTTCTGTAAACATGATACTCTGAAATTTATATTATGTCATCAAGGGCTATTAGTATCGTTTGCATCCTCAGTTAGCTCTCGTTAGTGATAAAAGAGGATTCTATCACAGCAACTGCATTATCATTCAAACTGATATTCTACACCTCCTGAAGTTTAAGTAAACTGTTCAATACTATTTAAAAATACATGAACACCAATATTTAATAATCTGATGAAGCAAGTCTTTTATACAAGTCAAATACAGCACAGAAGCATTCCTTTAAAGTGCAAATTACTAATAAGGTTTTAATAAGGGTTTTTTTTTCCTGAATGAAAATCATGTATTACATAGTAGTTGCATGCTTTGCCATATTACAAAAGTCACTTTCGCTCATAGATTATAGTTAATACAAACTGTTCTTCCACATTTTACATTACATGGAATGAAGCTTAAATACTTCATTTTCATTAATGGTCCCTGAAAAAGCTCTCTACCTCTTGCAGTTTGTACACCTTTTCAGTAAGGTAAAGCATGATTCAGCAATGCACCCTACGAATTTCAGCAGTCTGAAAGTGTCTCTCTCCCACTCACAGCTCCAGTCCTCGAGGGCTTCACGGCAGGGCAAAAAGAGACGAAGAGTAACACTGTACTAAAAAGCTACGGTAAAACCAAGATTTACCTTGCAGAAGTAGGGTTAAAGTTTTTTTCTACCAACAACACAATGATATTACCTCCAAGAATCCAAACAGAAGGCTAATTAGTACTGATTTCATTAGGAAGCCAGCTGAGGGCCAAGTCAAACAGCAGCCGCCGCACTGCCGAAACTACTCTATCTATTAGATGACAAAAAAACAACAACAACAAAAAAAAAAACACAAAACAAACTACTTCTGAAAGTCTGATTACAAATCCGATTCAAAGTCTGAACAAGCTGGCCTGTTAAAGATATGCTATACAAGCTACTGCATCTCCCAGATGATATAAGGAACTGTAGACACTTCCAAACATTTCTCAGAGCTCGCTAGCCAAACTGAATAAACACACCCTAATATTCTAAAAATTGGCCAGTAAAACTGTTTGCCTCCAGGACGCAGAACTCGCCCACTACTGCCACAGGACACAAGCATCTACAGAACAAGACTGCATTTTTCTACTATTGCTCTACTGAGAACAGTTCAACAGAACAGAATACTCTGTAGTCCAGTTAACAATAAATATGCAAACCACAGGAGCAGCGAAAGGGAGATGTGGTCTTCAACTTCCTCCTGGCCATCCCTTCCATTAGGTTGGTATTTACTGTCGAGCTTCAGCATTAGAAAAGCTTAGCACAGTCAATGCTCAGACATAAAAGAGCATTTTAGGACATCTGTCCTAAACCTAGATTTTATTAAAACCTGCTTCTAGACAGAATTCTAAAGCTAAATCCTTCTAATCCTGAGACCCGATATGAAAAGCCTCATGAACATGATAACCCGCAGACCACAGCAAATCCTACGGGCCTGTATATGGACTAGAAAGTATGGATAATAGCAGACAGTTTGTATGACATGTAACTGCATCCAGCAGCAGAGACCCAGTCGTCAGTCTGATACCAGGTCTTGGCATGATTCAACTTCACGTTATACCAAAGAGGTACACGTGCACCCAGTCAGTTTGCTTAGACAGTTTGTGTTTTGAAGAGAAAAATATTAAAAAGTGTATTAACCAAAACCAAAGACATTTATAAATGAGAATTTATTTTCCAATTCTAAGTCTGAATATAGGTAATACACCCTCTAAAAGCTGATTCACGAGCCAGTCATTAACATGCTAGTGAAAAATGCCACGATTTCCAAAAAACATTCAGATGCTGAAGCTATGTAAGCTTTGAAGCAAAGGACAGCAAGACAAGCTTTTTCCCAAGTAAAACATGATGTATTATATAGCACGTAACAAACATAAATGTTTAAAATAAACAATATTACACTATTCGTTTGCAGAAATAATATAAAACATTTACCCTATGTTTAAAGCTGTTTCCTGTCCCTTTTAAATAGCAATGTCATTGATACAAACTATGAATTTGAACACAAAATTCAAGTTGCCTATTGTTATTTACTGATCTTTTAATTAGATGAATAAAATAAAACATATGCTAGCCATTATCTGCTTTCATTCAACCAGTCTCTATTAATTTGCCTTTTCATTACTAGCAGAGGCATTAATGAAAATAACATTATTCTAGAAAACATACTCTTAATACATGCTATGAATACACATTCATCCAAGATCTCTCCTCCCTTGCTATCTTCTCCTGCACTGTCCTTCACACCAGCTCCAATATATACAATGCCTTCCTGCAGAAATAAGGCAAACATTATCACTAGGCAACTTTTGCCACGTTGTGTTCCAGAAGGAAAAGATTACAGTAAATTGCCAGATACTACAAAAAAGTTTGACATTGTCTAGAAAGCCTTTTACATAAAGTGAATCAATTAAAAAGGAGCATTTAACAAAGGAAACGGGACAAAGCTCCAGTTTCAACAGTTACAACTGCAGAAATCAGATACGCAAGAGAAAAAATAACATCTGGGCTTGTCAACGAAGCTTGCATCTACACGGTCATAGCTTTTTAAACTAGTTTGTCACACACTCCTGTCCTAAAGGTGTTTAAGAGATGAACCAGATAATCAAGATCATCAGAAAAATCAATAATGATTTACATTTTACAAGTGTAAAACAATTACAGGTTTAAAAGACAAAAAAGGTTCATTGAAACTAAAAGTATAACCAATGCAAGAGAAGTCTTCTCTAAAACACTAGCAAAAGTATAACAGCTACAGAAAATACTGTTTTTTTTGCAGCACAGGAAAGGGATCAAGATAAAATACAGAAAGAGAAATGAATATAACACTGTATTTTTCTCATTGCACAGTGTACTTTCTTTATACAATATTAATAGGTATACTGTTTCCTTCCCACCCTCCCTGAGAACTCCTCAGAGTGTATGTAAATTCTTCATCTGGAAAATAAAGGTCTGCCAAATTCCAGTAACTGCCTCAAATCTTTTAGGATTTCAGGCAATTAAAAGAAAATAGGATTAGTGAGATTTCAAGTCATAGCATGGTTTGGATTGGAAGGGACCTTCAAAGAGCATCTATCCCAACCCCCCTGCTGTGGGCAGGGACATCTTTCACTACACCAGGTTGCTCAAAGCCCTGTCCAACCTGACCTTGAACACTTCCACTGATGGGGTAGCCACAACTCTGGGAAACCTGTTCAAGTTCCAGTCATTGTAAAAAAACCTTCTTCCTTATATCCAATCTAAATCTGCCCTCTAAGTTTAAAACCGTTGCCCCTTGTCCTGTACTACAGGCCTTGGTAAAAAGTCTTTCACTGTCTTTCTTATAATCTCCCTTTTAAGAACTGAAAGGGTGCACTAAGGTCTCCCCTGGAGCCTTCTCTTCTCCAGGCTGAACAATGCCAACTCTCTTAGCCTTTCTTCACGGGAGAGGTGCTCCAGCCCTCTGACCATTTTTGTGGACCTGCTCTGACAGGTCCATGCCTTTCTTGTAGTGCGGACCCCAGAGCTGGATCCAAGTGGGATCTGACAAGAGGCAAGAATCACCTCCCTAAACCTGCTGGCCACGTTTCTTTTGATGCAGCCCAGGATACAAATGGCTTTCCAGGCTGAAAGTGCACGTTGCCAGCTCATATCTAATTTTTCATCCATTGGGATCCCCAAGTCCTTCTCTGGAGGGCTGCTCTCAACCCATTCATCCCCCATTCTGTATTGATACTGGGGACTGTCCTGGCCCAGGTGCAGGACCTTGCACTTGGCCTTTTTGAACTTCATGAGGCTCATGTTGGCCCACTCCTCAAGCTTGTTAAGGTCCTTCTGGATGGCATCCCTTCCCTCTAGCTAACTGCATCACTCAGCTTGGTGTCATCTGCAAATCTGCTGAGGGTGCACTCAATCCCACTATCTACGTTACCAATGAAGTCAATAAATAGTTTTGGTCCCAGTATGGACACCACTCATTACTGGTTTCCACTTAAATGTTAAACCATGCTGTAACTCTTTGGACATGGCCATCCAGCCAATTCCTTAACCATCTAACAGTCCAACCAACAAACCTGTCTTTTCTACCATTTAGTGGTAAGAGTGTTGGAGGGGACCATATCAAAGGCTTTACAGAAGTCCAGGTAGATGATATTAGGAGCTCTTCACTCACCTACTGAGGCAGTCACTCCATTGTAGAAGGCCACCGGATTAGTTAGGCACGATTTGGCCGTGGTGAAGCCATGTTGGCTGTCTCTAATCACCTCCCTATCATCCACATCTTTTGATATGTTTTCCAGGAGAATCTGCTCCATGCTCTTACTGGACACAGAGGTGAGGCTAACTGGCTGGTAGTTCATAGGGTCCTCCTTTTAACCCTTCTTAAACAACTGTGACATTCCCCTTTTGCCAGTCACTGGGGTCTTTGCCAAACTGCCATAACCTTTCAAATATGACAAAGAATAGCTTGGTAACTACATCAGCCAATTCCCTCAGGACCCTGGGATGCATCTCATCGGGTCCCATGTACATATATGTTCAGGTTCCTCAGGTGGTCATGAACCTGATCTTCTTTTACAGTGGGAGGGATATCATACCCACCTTGAGGTTCAGGGACTTGAGATGTGGGAAGAGATTACCATTGAAAATCAAGGCAAAAAACTTCAACTTTTTTAAACTAAACTAATTTCAGTCACTTTAACTGAAAGCAACATGGTACCAAAAGGGAAGAACTCTCTTCTTTTCCTGCTGATAATTCATTTTCTAACTTGATATATGTCTTAACACATGCAGTTTGGTCTCCACAGTGAGAACGTAAGCCCTGCCTAGAAAATTATACAATTTAGTTTTGACTGGCAGAATGATGCAGAGAGATATACATTTAGTACTGGACTGTTGTGTGGCCTGCCCAGAGTTCTTAATACACATTTTTTTTCTTAACAAGACCCAACACTGTGGCATAAAATTGGTATAGGTAGTTGCACAACATCCAAAGTAACAAACTGCCCTTTAAGTAAAAAACCCTATTTTTTTTCCCCACACTGCAAAAATCCAAAGCCAGTTAAAAAGTGTACTTCTATTGGGTTTTTTTGGGGGTGGAAGTGCTGAACGCAACAAATGGGCAATGTAGCAATGAATTTTACTTCATTTATTTATACTATGTTTAAAAAGTAAAACTCACTAGTATTCTATCAGAAAAACTGTGCTAAGTAGAAAGAAGAGGAAAAACCACCAAGCCATATTTGGCCACTTCTGAGGCACTTGCACTGTTGATTTTGGACCACCATCAGTTGTCTATTTACAATATTCTTCATAATTTTATATTTTGGTGCTAATAAAAAAAAAACAAAACACGGTGCACTGAACTACAAAGGTGTAAAAGGCATGCAACTAATTTGTCATTTTTAAACCATTCTGACGCTTCGAAAGATCTAATTATTTTTGCAAGTGCAAGCAACGCAGCAAAAAAAATCAGCTTTATTTTCTAGTCTGAGTAATGCTCTTATGTGTGTAGCCTGTGGTTCCAATGAAGTAGTGAAGTTTACATACTTTTTGAAACCATGAGTGCTGACTTTTGTATGTCTCCTCTTATATTTGGTATCTGCAGCTGTAGTTGATATGTCTTAAATACCTGCATAAATACATAAGAGGGATAATTTTAGAGGTACCGTTTTCTTTATAGCTGTAATACCTCATGTTTTTAGCCTTTTTTTCCTTTAGCTTAAATCATCATATTATTATAGAAAACTAAGTCCTAATAAATTCTAAACCAGTGCATTGATCACCTTCATAGCTTATGCTTCCTTATAATGAGATTTTATAACACTCTGATTGGATACCTACCACCACCACGTTTATCTATCAGACAGTATACTATTTATTGCAGGAATCTATTTGAATTTGTTTCTCTAGCCAGCTTCTCTGAAAGCAGTGGAAGAGCATGCTCCTCAAAACAGGATGCTCCCATACAATGCTGGCTGCTAGCAACACAGAGAAGCTGCTGCCCTAGGCAAAAATCACAATTAACTGATTTTTATAGTACTGGCTTGTGACAAAATGACATGACAGGAGCCAAATAAAACAATTAATAAGCTTGTTTTCATTTGCAGAACATCATCTCTGTGGCAAGGTAACTCTATTCACCTGTTTAGCAGTAACTACTTAATCACCTTACAAAACTACAGTTTTTGTATTCATAACCTAAATTCCACTTCAAAACCACAGACCACGTTTCTTGACACGAAGCTACAAAAAATGACAGCTTTAAATAAAATTACATTTAAGGAACAGAAAGCATAAACATGGTTCAAGAAAGAGAAGTAAGCAACTTGCTTTGCAAAGGCAATCACACAGACTGCAGGCAGACAAGCTTCCATGAGTGAAAACCAAAACCCATCAAATTTTAGAGCTGTGTAATTTCCTTTTGGAGGCTGAAGTTTCTGGAGAAGGGACAAACCCTGCATGGGGTGTCAACATTGTAGCGTATACCCCAGATGACCAACAACAGCTCTTACTTGGCAAGCTCTGCATGCCAAGAGGTAATTCATCTGCAATGATGTTGAGATCTCACTCAAGAAGACACCTCAAGGTCTTCAATGCCACAAGACACACATGAGATAAATTATACCAGTCCCAAAAACAACATACTTTTTTCATTTGAAAGCTGAATACCTCTGACAGGTTTGTGGCTCCCTGGCAAGTGACAATAATCGCTAATACGTTGTGCTGGGCTATTAACAGCAAATATTTGAAAACAGGTAATTAATGGGAATGTAATGTGTATGACTGACCGTGAAGACTGTCATTCTCCTGTTGCAGGCTTTGGATAATAAAAGAAGGTTTAGAGGCAATTCTCTGCTTTCTGTCTGCATCCCATTATGACACCACATTGCAGAGATCCAATATTTTCGTTTTTGTTAACAAGGAACTTCTATGCCTCAGTAACATGGATGAGAATGGAGAGTCTACATTCACAATGTTGGAAAACAAAAATTACTTTCTTCCTGCCCTATTGTGATTTGAAAACCCCTGACAAAAGACAGGTAGCAAAACTTTAAACAAACGGTAGTCCAATTGGCTAACCAAAGGTTTTCTGGTGGCAACTATGCATCAATCAGCAGCAATGGCACAAGCAGTTACGACAGCTCACAAACTGTTTTTGAATGGTACATGCCTGACTAGTCAGACCAGGATCAGGCAAGTTGGGACATCTGAGAGAGATGATGCCATTGACAGAGAGATGCACCTCTTGCAGCATCCTGGCTTCTACCAGTTCTCAGTGGTTGCTGTGGTAGAAGACAGGGCTAGGAGGGGATGTTATTTCAAATTGTAGTAACACTGGGATATGCTAAGTTGCTTCAACTGACAAATGTCACTGTCTGTGAAATATTAAGAATGTAATTGTAAGCTGAACTATGAAAAGTTTCCTAATCATTAGAAAGTTGCCTGTTGAACAATCCAGTTGAGCATCTTCCAGTAGTTTGAGTTGATGATCTAAGAAAGCATAGCCTACATTTGAGAGGAATACTTTTACCTTGCATTTACTATTTCTCATTCAACTGCAACATACAGTGCAGAGACACACAACTCCCATTGCCTATGAAAGTTCAAATGGTGCTAAAGAAGAGGCAATTACGTTTTGGACATTTTTATGATACAAATGTGCAACAAAGAAGAGGACAAACAAAATTAAGTTCATTTATACCTTCTGCACGTTAACGTCCTGCACTGATCTATATAGAGTTCTACATCTCCACTTGCTGTAATTCAGAGCTAGATCAAGCAACTAAATACTTAAAACCACACTGAATACTGTATTTTTTCCAAAATGAATATCATACTGTAGTGACCTAGTATTTAAATTCTCTATGGGCATCTATGAAGAAAAAAATCTGTACTTTTAACTAACCATATGAGATCAACCTTAACATTCTCCATAAAAATAAAGTTTACTCACGCACACAACTGCATTTGCATGCTTTCAGTATCTCAGTATCTTCCAAAATAGAAGACAAAGGATAAAAAATTGGACAGGGTAAAGAGAATCACAGATTACAGGATGTGAAATGACACAGCTACAATTATTGGCTGATCACACTTACTCTGTATTCAACAGCAGCAGACCATTAAAGCCCTTAATACTTTTATGCCTGCATTGTTCACTAGTCTGATAAAGCAGTTTAGTGCTGCTCTAGCTGATGAGGGACCAAAGTTTAAAGTTTAAGCAATCCATAGAAAGCTTACTCTTGGTCAACGTTAGAAAGGAAGAATGCCACTTGAGGTTACTCACTGACTACATTTGAGGAGCATCCTCTTTGGAAACTGTTTGTTACAAAGCTAGGTTGTTTTAAATTGGTGCTGAAGCCAAGTATACTCTTCTGCCAGCTGGTGATTAGAGTTCAATTGCTGTTGAGTAGATAGGCAGGTAATCTAACATTAAAGTGTTACAAAAGGTATAAATACCCCTAGTACATTTCAGGGGTACCCACAGTTAAAGGCAGGCTCTTTTTCAAGGGGAGTTTCTCCTTAGAATCCTAATCGTACATGCTAGCAAGAAAAATTAATTTCTAGACCTTCATAAAGGACTACATGGAATTCTGATTAAGGAAATGAGTTAGTTGTTTCATCTGAGATGGGAACGGCACATATTTTGTCCTAGAATAAGAGCCTTGGGAAGTGGACTTCTCGGACTTGATTCACCAAAACTGGAAACGCTTGTAAACAGCTGAAACAGTAAACTTCAAAGTTCTGGGATTAAACAGGGAAGAATGACCTATGTAATTGAACACAATATTAAGAGAGTTGGGAAAAAAACAGTTCTTCCAGTCATTCAGAAAACATTGACAAAGATTTTTCTTTCACCCGTGCAAAGCTTAGAAGTTCATTTAATAAAAAGTACCGCCTTCATTTCAGAACTGATACACATTTATCCACCTAATTGTTCACTAGGCGCATGCAAATCAGAATTTCAAAGTGAGACTGTTCAATGTTTGTGCCTAATTACTGGAAGTGCATTTAGTAAGTCTTTTTTCAGGTATCTTGCTGAAGCGACATGCCTACACAGTCAGATTACAGAGTACTTGACAAAGCACTACATAAATGAATTAGTAAAGAAATCTCCCAAACCACGTTAAAATACCATCATTCTAGTAAAGATGTCTTCAAACATGCAATAATAAATTCTTTGCTGTATGGCGAATGCATTCTTTCCTCCACTTACATCTGAAAAACTTCGGTTTTTACCTTCCCCCGCCCCCGCAAACCCTATAAAAAATGTCAAGAACTATGTGAAGAATTTTGTACTTAAACAATAAAGAAGGGAAAAAAGTAAAGTGCATACTTTCTAAGAATAAATATGGTTACATATAGTTATACAAAAGGTAAAGGTTTTGCTGAAGTGTTCAACAAAAGTGAACACTTCCAGGAAACCACTTAGGACAACTCAAGAGATTTATGATTATTAATCCAAAAGCATATCCAATCATCCTCACTCTCGTCACCTGTTTACAAAAGAAAAGTTATAAAAGTTGTCCATCTTTAGGTGTCAAAACAAAGAAACTAAAAAACACCTGTCACTGCTGCAAGGGCTTCTCTCTTAGCAAAGAACTTAAAAACAGCATATTCATGTTACTTTTGAAAAATGGATCAATGGGTAGTTTTTCCTCTAAGACCTTTTCTCTCAGCCCAATCACTGAAAAGGAAAACTAACATGCTAAGCAGGAAATTCTATGCCAAATGATCCCATTTAATCTTGCCAGTTCAGCAGCAATTCATTCCAAATTCAGCAGCATACAGCTTGCACATGTAAAGTAGCAGAGATTTCACAACCTATCTGGAGTAGTTGGCAACTAGCTGCCCCTACGCTCCCCCCCTTGCCGAAAAAAGTTACTGCTATGATGCTGCCCCTCCAATTTATGACAACTTGTTGTTTTAATATGAAAATAGTCAACTTACTTTTCATACGGATAAGAGTCTCCCTACAGAACTCAACTAAACTTTTATCCTAGTATGAGCCAGTCCTTCCCTTGATTTTCATCCAGAACTGTATCCACTAGTGCATCCGCAAACAGAATACCTTAACCTGGTAAAAGAAATATCTCCCCCACCCCAATCAGAGCCAGCAGTGGTTGTGGTGTAGTGTCATAATTTATAGTCATTAGGGATGTGTTTTCACATTAAAACAAAACTTCAGCTTTGCCAAAAAAGCACAAAACTGTAGTAATCTAAATTTCTTCACAGATTACACTTGTTCTGCACATATTATTTTATAACACTAAAAGTGAATTGAAATGTTTCTTTCCTAAAATATAATCAAGGGAGATTTACACAGCTGTCTGACAATTTTTTCTCAATAAGAGACTGTTCAGAGTTCAGGGGATACACTCTAGTTTGGTAAAAAAGTTGCTTTAAACTGATTTGGAGTCACAGGGAAAAAAAAAACAAAAACCAAATGGAGAGTTTAAAGTTGCTTGTAGGGTTCATAGACTAATTAGTGCAACTCTTTATATAATCATATCTATGTTAAGCTTTCTGCCATAGTGGCAAAATCATTCAATATTTTTTATCTACCCATTAAAATCTTGCACAATTTGACAAGTACTAATAAAGGCTTTTCTGAACTGTGCTTCCACTGTAATAATTGTTTCTAAGTAATGAAGTTAAGGTGCGGCAACTCTGTATTACAAATACAGACCTACTGCAAATAAAGAGAGATTCCTGTGTAAAAGGAAGTTAGGCCATAGCAAACAGCATAGTAGTTTCTGTTCAAGCTTAATAAAGTAAATAACTGCAGTGGAGAATATTCTGTTCTGGGCTTTCTGCCATACAGGAAGGGTGTTGAATATGTCAGTGTCCATAATTATTATCAACAGAAAAAATACCAGAAAGCAACACTTCAGCTCTTAATTCTTTCACGTTATCATTCTCAAGGGTGAAGTACAATTTACATCTTCCCCTCTCTTGTATTCGTTCTAATGTGTCTATACATTTTAAAGTTAGGCTACAGTTCTGAATTTTGTTTCACTAACTATTAAACACAATTCTAAATTTATTTTTTCCTTTCACCAGAATTGAATTACTTAATAGTCCATATATTTAATAGTCTTTTTATGAATGGAAAGGGGAAGAGGTTTTAACCCCCTTTTTAAAATGAAGAAATATTCCAGTATCATTTTTTCTCTAAGAACAAGAAAAAGATAAAACCATTTCTTGGGTTGGAAAGGGGTTGTTAACAAATGCCTTTTTACTGTATACTTATCATGTATCAACCCAATATAGACTATGCTGCCATAATTGTATGTTCCATTAAAGCAATGCACAAAAGCAATTCTGGACAGTAATCACAGCAGTAGGATTATTGGCTGGTGATCACTAGCAATTACAGTATTGTCATTTATTGCAACGTTGCTCATCAACTAAGCTACCATTATGAGCATGTTCTTTATGAACTGCAAAATAAAATGGACCAACTTAAAACCACCACAAACGTACTTTAAGCAAATGAGTTCTAATTGACATCTGTGGTAAGTTAAGATGGCACAAGGCAAGCTACCGTCTCAGATGATGAGAGGAAACTCAAGATCACTGCAACTCGGATGACTGCAATTACTCGTATCTCAATAGCCTCCAACATTAATATCCTCAGCATTGGAAGATTTAATATTAGTTTTAATATCACTAAGAAATTATTAGGGTTGCTATTGTCATCTTAAAATACTTTTGAAACTATTAATAACTATTAATAAAGATCCAAACTTCATCATCCTGCAGAAAATTTTCATTTCAGAGTGAAGGTTCTATAGATATGAAATCTGTTGATATCAAGACTATAAAATCTAATTCTCTGCTTTTTTTTTTTTAATATTAATATGGGACAATGTATGAGAACTAATACATCAAGTGTTTGCATTCAGAGTTAATATCTTGAGTGCTGATTTATCTTAAATGAAGTTCTGAAACAGAGACAGCAAAGCATATTTATTTGGAAATTCAGATGTTACAATTTATGTATTAAGCCAAAAAAGATGCTAGTTCTGACAATGAAAGCCAAACTATTACTTGTTTTAAAAAAAAACCAACCAAACAAGACAAAACACACACACACAAAAAAAAAACAAACCAAAACCCCCAAAACACCTACAATTTTGGTTAGAATGTTTCTTTGTAAAACTTCAATTTTTTCCCCCTTGAATGATCTTTACAAATTAAGGCTGAACTTGATTTCAAACACAGGGTTTTTTTTTCCTATGAAGACTATTGCTAAGATACATGTCCACAAATGTGTTGCAGTTTTAAAAAAATATTACTTCCTTGGTATTAATAACTGAAACCAAAGTTTGAAACCCATTCTTTAACAAAATACAATTAATCATACCGAAGTTTTTTACATGCAAAGTTCTATAACACTGTACACAACTTGCAGAATGTACAAAAAGGATTGGTTCTCAATGTTGCATCAACTCTACACTAGCTTTTCCTTTTTTTTTAAACAATAAACCTGCATTTCAAGTCTGATTTAGAGCAACAGTGCATACATTCCAAAGTATACAGAATACCATAATGATGCTCCTGTTCAGTGCAATTAAATGAACCTTTTATATTCAAGAGTCTAACCTTCTGACCCACAAAATATACAATACCAATATACAGGCAACACATTTTAGAAACAATGCTGTTTTTTTCCAGCAATGAAATAAAAGACAATGGTTAACTCTGCAAGCGTACTCAATTGCTGAAAACAAGGCATATACCTGTTCCTTTACAGAAGCTAGAATTGTAGTGGCAGTAGTCTCTGGTTCCATGCCCGGGCCTGTAGAAGTTTCCTGTGTTGTCTGCAGCAGCCCCTCCTCCACCATTGGGGTCTGCTCAGGGGCTGGCATTTTGCCTGCAATAACAATATTTTAAAATAGTTTACATTCTGAGCCAGTGATGTTTAAGAAAATTCAGGTTTTCAGGATTATAAATTATCTTTTTTTTTTTTTAATCTTTCCAAATTTAACCAAATTACCAGAGGAGTTTGTATTATTAATATCGACATATGTTGCTATTACTGTGCTTCACCTTCACAAATTGAAATCAAAATTACACACAGAATGTGAGGGTTGGGCAGAAGCAACCAGGCAGCATGACATTTAAAGATTGTTTTTAAAATACTATTTTGTGGTGATTACTAAAATAGCAAAATCCAAGTTGTGTGAAAAACACTAGTGGTAAACATTAAGAACACCCGGGATCAGTAGAAGTTTTACCACACGTGCATTTTTTATCATCAAAGAATGACATGTAACTGCAGAGTACTTTGCTGTTAGGAGCAAACCATGGAAGAGACTAATTAGGATAATAAAACATTAATGGGAATAACGCTTCTAGTGTTCTTTTTGCAAAAGAGGAAATTAAAACACTAAAGTTAAACCAATTGCCCTGGGCTATGGATAGTGTGGAAAGGACAGACAGGATGAGCATTCAAGAATCCCAAGCCTCATTACGGCAAAGGCAGCACGCTGGCAATTCCAATACATGTAAAAAAGGCAATTCATTTGTTTAGCTATAGAAGTCACTATTAACTAATATTACAGAGATAGTCATGAAGTGTGTTTAATACTTTGAAAATAGCAATTAGATGGTATTGATGTAGTTTCTGCACATGTACCGGGCTTTAATTTCCGTCAGATAAAAGAAAATAAAACTCATGAGGTCTAATGTTAAAAGTAGTCAATATTTAATTTTAGATTTTCAGAACAAACCAAATATTCCTAGAGGAGACAAATATGAACAACAGGAGCTTCCTTCCCGTCATTTTGCAAGGAGCAGCTTACACTGCAAACAGGCTCCAAAGCTGGGAACGGATCCCTAAGCCTTCTCAGTCCTGGCTTGTTTTAACCATGACCATCCTTTCTCCACCACCTGCCTTCTAAATGCTGAACTGGCGTCACGCTGGGCTCACGCTACCCTAAAAAGACACAGGACAACCTACAAGATTAGTGGCTGTGCTATAAAACGGCGCCGTTTCTGATCTGGTCGAAGAAGTAGTTGAGATGACCCTCAAGGGATCTCTTCTGGCATCCCCCTAGGGGATCGTTCGCCCTCCTGGGACTTTTTCTGCCTTAGTGCCTATGCACAGAAGCAGAGTACAGGCGAAGCGCTATGCTGCCAGAGGACTTCTATGCTACCACAGGCAGCCTTGGGCAGAAAAGGTGAGTGGAAACCAGAAGCGCAATGATCTAAGGAAAAGTACTTTTGTTCCGCTTCGTGTACAGCGGCACACGCACCAAGAGAGGGATGACTTCTGCTCAGGCTTACAAGCTGCTTCAAGCGCATTAGCAGGCGGCCTTCATTAACCACACTATTCTAGTCTGCTAAAAGACCTAGTAACGCAGTGAAGTGCAGTTTCACACCAACCACTGAGGGAATGAAACAACAGCTTCGGAGAGACTAAAGCGAGATGAGCAATGAGAGGCAGCAGAGGAGTCACGGGGGTAACATACTGTGCAGGAGCCTGGTCACCCATCGGCTGCTACCACTGCACACGGAAAAAGAAAAGCTGCTTCCAAAAGCACGCTGGAGCAAGAGCCTCGCTCAGGCTCAGCTACTTTCTGGAGAAGGGCCTCTCCTCCCCTCAGCGACCGCGCAAGTCGCACAGGGAGACTGTGCGTTAACCTGAACAGAGCCTGTACCAATTGCCCGTTCTCACCCTCTGGCCGTGTCGTATTTATCTTCTGGAACAAAGGAAAAGAAATTGCACAAATGCTGCGCTGCCAGGATTCTGGCGCCAGGATTGCAGAGGGAAATCTGAGCACACTAGTTTAGCAACACAAAGAGCAACTCCTTCCCCCTCTTCCCTCGCCTCACCTTCCGACAGGACAGACCCGCCCTCACGGCAACGCAAGGACTATGCCACGCTCTGTCCTCCTCCTAATCTAAAAAAACCTCCAGGCCAGAGTCCGTGTTTCCTCCTCTCCCACCGCAGCCCCCCAGCAAAGCGCTCGCCGCGCCCCGCTCTCTGAGGGAAAGGCGGCCCCGCCACCGCCGTGCCCGCCCCCTCCGGCCTGGCGCCGCCCCTCGCCGCCGACCACCGGGGNGCCCTCGTCTTCCCGGCTGGAGATGGCGACCGGCGGCACTGCCACGTCCTCCGGCGACCAGGGCCCCACCTCTGCCAGAGGAGCTAGAATACAGTAAGCCGATTGTTCTAACAACGAAAGAAAGGGGGGAAAAGACAGACAAGAAGAACAAGATAATAGCCCCTTCTCCCACTGTCACTTTATCAGACTCGGCTGAGTACGTCTGCAGGAGACCGAGGTGGGTCTCTCGCAACCGAACAGACCTTGCTCTTGGGGAACAGGTACAAGGTGATACTACGTGCTACCTGGCTTGCAGAGCACCACCAAAATGAAAAACCAGCCATGTCTGGCTGTTTTCAAAACGTTTTTATTCATTACAAACTCGCAGATACACTGAGATTTTTACAAGGCAACTGTAAGCCAGGCGTACACCTAAAGCTTCAAAGACCCTTGTTTCTACAAGAATGAGTTAAATGGCATTCAAAAAAGCAGACTAAAAAACGTGCTCTAATAGTTATATAATGGGATTTTGACAAGTCCAAGATGTAACTTTAAGGTTTTAGAAAATACAAATGAATTCTTCTAAGGTTTTACTTGTAAAAATCAACTCTTCCATCAAGCCGTAATAGCTCAAAGAATTGTAGAATAACGTTACAATTCCCTGGGTCATACCTGATTTTTTAAATCACTTTCCAAAGTTCTTTTATGACTAGAACTCAGTGTTTCAGGTTTTTACATGGACTGTTAAATTTGCAAGCATATAATGAAGTAATAAAACTACCCAGTCAAGCTGTTCCTTGATTCAGGAATATTTGCTAAGTAATCAAAAGGCTAAATCTCAAAAACTCTCACAAGTTACACGAATTTCTTTCAGAAATGGGCAGCTTTCTTGTCCACACATCCCAACATGTCTTCACCTGCACAGTAACCAGGGGAGCATCCATTGTTTTGGGACTTCAGGTGAGAAACACAAAATACAGTACAAAAATAAGTAACAGTGGGGTAGGGAAGAGAACTGAAGGATAAAAGTGTGAAAACTCATGGCTTGAGATCAAGTCAGTTTAACAGAGAAAGCAAAAGTTGCACGCACAGGCAAAGCAAAATAAGGAATTCATTCACTACTTCCCATCAGCAGGCAGGTAGTCGGCCATTTCCAGGAAGACAGGGATTCATCACGTGTAACGGTGGCGGAGAAGACAAATGCCTCAAGTTCCCCCCTTCCTCCACCTCCTCCCCCCAGCTGTATGTGCTGAGCACAATGCCATATGGTGTGGGATAGCCCTTGGATCAGTTGGGGTCAGCTGTCCCAGCTGTGGTCCCAGCTTCTTGTGCCCCCAGCCCGCTTGCTGGTGGGGCATGGTGGGACACAGAACAGGCCTTGGCTCTGTGCAAGCACTCTTGAGCAGAAATCAACACATCCCTGTGTTATCCACACTCTTTTGGTCACTATCCAAAACATAGCACTGTAGGAGCTACTATGAAAAAAATTAACTCTATCCCAGCCAAAAATCAGTACAATGTGTCACCCTGGTCATACTTGAAAGTTTGCAGTTCTTTCCAAAGGTTTAACTACGGTTTATGAAAGATAAATTATGAGATACCTTAAAACACTAAAATCAGTGCAGGATTTATTCCATCAAACAAAAGACACTTCTCAATGTTCTTTAAGACATATGGGGAAGAAAAGCACAGGGGTTTTTTTTAACTTAAAAAAAACCCAAACCACCAAACCTTGACTTTTTGAAGCTTCTATCTATGATGTGCCACAAAAGTACTATAAAAATGTGCTGATTCCTTGTAAGTCATCACTTTCAAAGTATATTGTCTAAATGAAAGCTTAGAACTGGACCAACTAAAAACCTCTATAAAAACATGACACAATGAGCACAGATGCGAGATGTTCTCAATTTGTCTTTTCCATAATTTTATCTCTCTTCTCACCCCAACGCCGTGAGATAACTCTTCAACCTATCTGTAGCAAATTTCTGTAACCAGTGAAGAAAACGTCCACCTGAACTAGTTGGAAGGTATGGAATTTCTCTGAGCAGAAAACAGACCCAACATTGAGTCTCTAATAATAACACTCAGATGAAAACCAATCAAATTAATTATTAACGAAGATGTCAGTGTTAAATGTACATCTATCTCAGTGTTAAGAGGCGTAATTAGAGCGCTATACCCTTCCACACAGGCAGTTGTTTTAACTGCTGTTCTTTCAATTAACACATTTCTTGGCAAAGTTACTGATTTTCTAATCTCGATTTCAAGATTAGACAACCGTTGGCTTTGATCCTGCAAACACTTACGTACATACTTAAGCTATCGCAAACAAGTACGCTCATTCACTCCAACCTCCTGCGTGGCCAGGCAGCTGCCAGGCGCATGAGCTCAGGTGGCATGGTGCAGGAACGGAAGGGACAGGGAGATGCTCTCCGCAGCCCAGCCCCACAGCAGACCCCGTCCGCACCACCATGCCTCCGCCTAGGCACGCTGTTTGAGGCAAGGAACTCACCAAGTCAATTTAGATTCTCATATTCACCTTATGGGAGCAGGAAATACCAAACGCAGGATTTGCGAGAGCCTTAAAATCCAGCATGAGTAAAGCTTGAAGGAGTTAAAACCTCTATCTTCCTTTACACAAGACTGGGATTTACTGGCTGAAGATAGTTCCCGAGTTGCGTTACTCCTTTGATGGATAACTGGTTCATTATTGGAAAACAAGCAACCAGACTTCATCCCTCAAAAAATGAGGTCCATAGTTATATTGCCTGCCATTTGTGTCACAGCCCAGCAGTTAGATCTCGCCCAGAACGGGAGACTTTGTTCCTACATCTTTCCCTGTCTGTCCAAACCCCCATCCCCTGCCATGCTTCGCTGCAGTCAGGATGGATGCAGGGCTGCTTTCTACAAACCTCATAGGTGGACAAATCAGGCAATAAACTTAGGTACCATATAAAAATGCACCCTAAAGCTTCCCTGTATTCCGGCTCTTTTAACTCTCAAATTGCTCCTGCACGTTAAAGACACCGAGGATCTATGTAGCCACAATGAAAACTCAGAAAATGTATTTCACTGTTCTGCTGCTTTGTACAATACATTTCAGCATATCTTATTCACATAACTTCTTAAAATTCCTGAATTTGAGAGAAAAATTTACAGATTTAAGTTCTCTGCAACAGCACAGAATGCGTGAGAACTGAAAGACTTAAATGTTCCAAGATGATCTTTAGGTGAATGTTGCAGAACTACAGATTTGTGAATTGTGTAAATGGTTCTAGTGTAATGGGAGATTAATAGCAGACTTGAGGAGAACAGTTAAGAATTTGCTACTATTTTCTGTAGATTTCAGTCTCTGGTCAAAATAATGTATTTTCAACCATTTAAATGATTTTTCAGAAAAAAATGTTAAATGCTTCATGTCGTAGCATACGTCTGAAAAAATTCTTAACACATATTCTGAATTTTGAAGTTCTCTATTTAAAGACAAAAGAACAGAAGCAGTGACCATCTAGCTCTCGGCTGGCCTGCATTTACATTTTCAAACTAGATGCAAGCGTGCAAGGAAAATAAAGCTGTTCAATTTGAAGCTTCTAGTCTGAAATACTCTACAATACTTCTGAAAATAGTGGCTTTTCTGGCCTGTCTACCATGGAGGCTCACTGAAATGGTTTCATGAAACCATGCAGTTAAGTCGGATCAGAGCAAACCAAGCCATCAAAAAGATTTAGCTTTCAATCCAACAAGCGTACAGCAGAGACCATCTCTTCAGGCAACTGCAGGGATTTGCTTGAGTAAACCACGTTTAAACGGACACTTTAACTGTCTCTTTAGAGGATACCTATTGCCTCCACTATGCACAATTAGCTTGTTTACATCTAGCACACAAAAGCACCGACTCCTAAAAACTCCCAGATGTTCTCCTTTTGTACAAATGCAGCAGACTTCTTGGCACCCCAGCACTGATGATGGGGTAGATTCACCAGTTTTCTTTAGTAGCTTGCCAATCCTGGCTTTCACACTGGTCCTCTAAGCATGCAGTGAGGTTGTAGGTTGCCAAAATGGGTAATGCTTTCTTTTAAGTCTGACTGGAACGGTCAAACAGCTGCAAAGCATGTAGGTTCAGCGAGTTCATCTGACACAAAGCTATGGCTTTTATTGAGGGGGGGCAGGTGTGTATTTTTCTGAACCAGCCCATCTTGCAGCCATGCAAGGAAGGAACGAGAAGTTGAGGAGGAGAGAATAAATATGAGAAATCACTAAAATGAGCATAGGAAACTATGCTTTAATTCTTCATACTTACTAGTGTCTACTCCCCACCTTCCACTGTTCCTCCTGTTGTGTTCTAAGAGATTTCCAGATAGCTTTGCCAGCACCGAGCAATCCCTCTCCTTGTAGTGCAGGCCCAAGGAGAACTCAGTCCTTTCCAGGTTCCCTGCAAGACTGCAAAAGCAGTGCTTTTCCACAGCTTCCTCCTCAGCTTCCCTTCATACTCCTCTTGCCTTCCTTACACAGGCAATTCTCCCACATTTTCTCCTTACCTGTGTTCCCTGTTTCTCAGCCTCCCATTGCAGACACAAAGCCAGTAAGAAAAGCCACCAGAGTTAATTCGCACCGAAGAAGTAATATAATTCTTATGAACGTTGTCAACTAGGATAGGTTAGACTGTATCTATTGCATGACAGAAACATGAGAAAAACACCAAGCAACATCTCATCATTAAAAATCCTCATATTTATCTAGCTACAAGATTAACTCAAGCAACAGGAGTAAGTCACCAAGGACACCAGGGAGATGTCATTGTACATTAGAAAAAGACTCCAATATGCTAAAATTAACTTGCTGGGACACTGACATGTTATTTATGATATAACTAAGTTATTCTTACAAATCTACACTTAAACAACAAGGCACATCTCAGCTCTCGGTCAAAGAATCTTGTTTTTTCATCCTTTACAGTATACGTGAAAGTCAAAACCAAAACAAGACTTACTAAATTTCTACAGTTTTTAGATGAAGACACGATTAAAATTTTATCTGATTTTCTGAGTTACTTCACAGACATGTCAGTACACTTCTAGGCATGAGTAGCTCCCATTAGCTCCACCCTGCTACAAGGATGGAGCCTTGCTTGCCTACAAACTAGGCTGTGATTTCCATTTTCAAGCTTGGTGCAACCAAGTGACTGAACTAAGACAAACTCTGTATTATGTCTTCCAGCCTACAGTCATGTGTTTGGATGAAAAGACAGCAGATGAAAACTTAATCACACTTAAAAATGGATTATGTGAAAGATGGCTCAAACATTTACATGAAAAATAGGTTTTAAAGTTTCCAGATCCAGTAAGTCAAGATACTTCAAATACCACGCTCTAAGCTAAACATTCTGTTAAGATACCATTCTTCTTTATCGACATTAGAAGTTTTGTTCACATGGACTTAAGGATGAAACCAGGGAAGTAAATGTATACCTGATAAAAACATGGAAGAAACCGACTTCTGTAATGACAGGATTAAAAAAAAAAAAAAAGCCACCA
>VZTL01007967.1:6623-38197 GCA_013400535.1 Scopus umbretta
TTGACAAAAAAAAAAAAAAAAAAAGAGCGGGGGGGGGAGAATAAAAATATACAGTGTCTTCTAGAAAAAGAAAACAAACTCTATGACTCCTTAATTCTGACTCTTCCTCCATCAGCTTTCAGGAAGCCAAGCGACAGAGGTGAAATTGTTTTATATAAACTATATTTTTTTCCAGCCAGTGAGAAGACGGCTCCCTGCTCACTCCTCTATCAAGCGGAGCTGAAGCTGACCATTTCTCACCTAGGCAAGCCCAACAGCCTAATCCTGTATGAGACATCTCACCAGGATTGCAGGAGTTCACAAGTGCTTTCGGCCGCTCACAACGGCATCTCCTGGAAGCTTCGTTTCTGCTTCATCTGCTTGTTCTCATCCAGGACATATCTCAGCCAGCAACTGTCACTGCTGCATGGCAAAGGCACGGTGCTGTGTATATCTGCCAGTACCATCCCACCAGCTGTTTTAAATATATGTTGAATCAGACAAGAAGAAACTTGTGGTACTCATGTTGTTTATAGCATCTTTGAAGCCCACATTTGGGGACACAACTCGGTACAGCCACAGTGGACACTGGCTTTGTATCTGCTGTACTGCTTGGCCAAAGTCTTCTCCAGGGTGACGTGGCAGCCAAGTGGCCCATGAAGACTTTCTCCTGTTGCGTTTTTTTCCTTTTTCAGTTCAAAGTACCTGAAGCACTGAGAAGGCTGTCAAAGTCTTCCTGAGTGGTTTATTTTTAGCACAGCGTCAAGAGCACGCTCTGTGCCCTGAGGCACGCCGTTAGGTGATGCGGAGACACTTGAAAATACAAAACTCCCCCTTTTCAACAGAAGCGAGCTCTTAAACCTGCCCAGGCTTTCTAGTGGCTTAATTCAGTCCTTGTGATCGTACTTCATTTGATGGGATTTTATTTGATGTTTCGTTTTCAAGACATTGCTCCCCACTTAAGTATTTATCGAGTCCCTCAACACCCTCTCTCTAAAGCACTGAAGTCCTGAAATCTCTTGCCCTAAAGGCTTTGAACAAATCCCGTGGCGCTCGGATGATCCCAGCGGCGACTTTGGCCCTGCAATCGCTGACTGCATGAAACGAGAACCCCTGATTATTTTCACAGACGGCGTTCCTGAGAAGCAGCCTCGCAGCAGCGCACAGCATCTCAGCCCCGCGCTTACGAAACTCTCAGCGTGTGCAGGCAGGAGGCGTTTCATCCGGAGCTGGAACACATCAGCCAAGCAGAATTTCCTTTGAGCTGCAGATAAGCAGATTCTGGTGATAGAGAGGCCCTGCTCAAACAGCCACTGGGCTTCCAGCTTTCAGAACAGCCTCCAGGGCCAAAGGGGAAGGAAGTATTTAATATTGTGAACACAGGACATATAGAGAAAAACAACACTTCAAGATGCATCACTCTTAAAGCCATACGCCCTGAGCTGTTAACCCGCTGCTGCCAAGGGGGAGCGTCCCCAAAGCAGCCTGGCAGCTTAGGCCACGCGCAGCAAGGCTGAAGGTTTTCTAAGCCTGTGCAGTATTTGGTAAGAATTCCTCAGGAATCGGCAACAAAGAGTTGACTCATTGTGCAGGAAACCTTGATCAGCCATGGAGAAAGCTGATCACGGACTTGTGCGCATTGAAAAATCAAGACGTCCTTGTGAAAAACCTGAACGGTCAGATTACAGAAAGCAAATCCCCACAAAAAAACAATTCCAGCCACTTCACTGAACGCTGCAGAGCCCAGCTTGCTTGGCGTTGAGTTGTGAAATATGTCAGGGCACGTACAAGATCACTTCTTAGAAATCATAGCTCTTTTCAGCATCAGCAGAATTAAAAAATATAATAGTCTCCACTTTCAGGAGCAAACAGAAGCAGCACTCTGCACTGTCCAAATACTGTCAAAAAGATATAGGGGGATAATAGAGTTGTGGTCAAAACCAGCAGAAGATGTAGGCAGACTCTCAGGCGGTCTGGCTCTTGAAAGAAAATCTTAGAAAAATCAATAACAAATCAAGCACAGTAATAACAAACCAAGTATTTCTGGAAAAGCCATGGAGAAGCATTTCCTAATTTCAGGTAGACCCACCTGTGCTCCAGTGACAAGCACTAATGAAGAGCAGAGAAACAGGCAAAAAGTTACACCATGGTCACAGATAATGTAAATGCACAGATTAGAGTCAGCAGAGGAAAAAAGTATGATGCAAGGGACTCCCTCCTGGTTTCTAGGGACACAGGAGAGACTGGCTGTCAGAAAACCCTCATCTCGGGGCCACCTGCCAGATTAGCGGACGACACGGCAGAACATCCTGAAACAGAGACTTTGTCCAAGGGTATCCAGCTGAAGAAAGGAAGAATAGGATAATGACCTGCCATTCAAGGACTGTGAATCACAAGGTCGTGCTGTGTCCTCGTAGTTATTGGTGGGATGGGAGCTCTTCAGCCGTGCAGCGGCTCCCCGATGATGTGTGCGTGTCACCCCAAGCGGTGCTCACAGAGGAACACCCGCATCCTCGTTCCCCCCCCCGGCCCAGTGAAAGGTGTTACAAGAGATGGTCTGCCCCCAGCTTCCAGAAACTGCCTCAAGATGGTGCTCCAGCCAATTTTGTGGGTTTTTAGAAGAATTTGCATGCATGGCAGATGGCTTTTCTGTGCAGGTCTTTGCTTAATAGTAACAAACGAGGGTGGACCAGGCTCAGCCCTTGCAGGGAGCCTTCAGCTGCCTCTGCCAGGCCATTCCTCCATTTGAAAGGCTCGTGGACTGAAAGCCCCGGAGTGGCCGCCGGGAATGAGTCACAAACAAGGTCCCCATAGGAAAGGAGAACGATGGATTCATAACCTTGACTGTTCTGGGTAGGAAAAGCTTATTTGTCTGACTTGCTTTATAAATAACCCAGAAAGCAGCAGCTTTGTTTTCATGATCTCGGACTCGACGTGCAGAGCAACCTCAGCAGAGTGCCTGCCTGAACCCCGGCAGCCGTGGCCAGGGAGACCAGTCCCTGGACAGGCGTTTTACTTAATGACTCACAGCATGCAAAATACGCCAACAGGGTAAGACCGAGGAGCAGGATCTCTGACTCTGAGGCATGAGAGAGCTGTGGGCACTGAGGACATTCCTGCTCCCTCTGGCCCTTGACCTTTGCCAAAATATATCCTCCGTCCATATGTGTTTTGCAGTACTGTAGAGAGAAGCAGCAGCAGCCTCCACATACTGCGACTCAATATTGCTGTGTTGTACCCTGAGTGAGAAAAAGGGTTAAAAAGAAACTGGAGCAATTTTGTGGAGAATGGAAAGAGTTGAGGTCAAAGAGCAAAATGTTAATGGAGGGATTCATGCAGGGGACCTGTGGAGTCACCACACAGGTAACTCCAAGGAGAAACTGAAACCCTGAGAGGAAAATTAACCCTATGTGGGCAAGGCTAACCCTTGCGTTTTAAGTCTGTCAGCAGGGACAGTCTTCTAGCAATCATTTGCTGCAGGGATGAGGAATCAGTGACGTTAAATTGGGAAAGGTACTTATTGTTTGCTTCTCAGCCGGAGAGATGCCTGGCTTCCCATAGCAGCTGATGGTGCAGGATGCCCTCTCAGAGTCAGGCAGAGATGCCGTGGCTAAGGGGGAGCCAGGCCTCATCCTGACTGCTGTCCCACAGAAACTTCTTGCTGGTCCCGTTCCCAGCACTGGAAATGAGAGGATCCCCTGTGTCCCCCAGACAAGTGGTATGGGGATAGAGAACAGCATCAATGAAGAGGTGATCCTTCCATTAATCACGGTTTGTTTTGTTGGGTTTTTTTTTTCCCCAATCCTTCCATCATATAGTGTTTTTCTCCCTTTTGCAGGGCAGGAACAGCTCCAGCCATTCTTTTTATTAGAGGATCTGAACAGGTGCTGGGAAGGGGCAAATACTCTTTTACACCAAGCAACAAAGCTGAGAAATCGTAGGATCCTACAGGAGTGGTACAGGCAGACATCACCAGGACAGGCAGACATCACCCAGGCACCTAAGCCCAGCTTTGTTTGACAGGAGACTTTACAGAGTCTGATTTGCAGAATACTAAGGACTCAAACAGACCTTTAAAACTAGATATTTCCCTTACCCAACCCACTCTTCCTTCAGCCCTTATCTGCCCTTACCTGTCTCCACTAGGTTGCTGTAAAAGTCCCAGACACTTCCTTCCTTTGTTTGTCTTGGCCAGAAAGGGAAATGTCTTCTGTGTCAAAGGTTTAGTGCAAATTCCTGTCCAAGCTCTTTAGTACCTCTGGCCTCAGTAAATCAAACTTCTTCTCCTGACTAGGGATTTGCACAGTCAATCAGATGCTCTCCCCTCATTCTCCCTCTCCCGCCTGCACACAGGATTGAGATGGAAGTGACAAAACAACAAGGGGTTAAATCCCTACTGGCTGGTGCAAACTGGGGACAGCAAAAGAAGTTCTGGGTTTCAAATGCATTTCAAATGTTCTGGGTTTCAAATGCATTTGCACAGAGCCAGAGTTTCTCAAGGTCTGTGCCACTGTCCCAGCTCTCCAAGGGCCTGGCTGAGATGGATGAAGAGCAGCTGGCAGAAAATGAACTACCCTGGAGAAGCGGTGGTTGATAGGGCAACTATGAGCCATTAAATGGTCAGATTTCAATCTGTGAATGATCAAAATCAATGCCTCTCAGGGAGCATCGGGTTCACCGAGACCTCATGGAGACCTCTCCCGAGAGCCTTCCCTTTCTCTGCCCTCTCACTCCTTCTGTTGTTTCCACATTCCTGTTCCCACCCAGGTATTTTCTGCATCCCAGTAGATGCCTGTGCCCATGTGGCAGCCCTCAGGACTCAGAGGAAGCTGGAAAAACATCCATTACTGAAGCAGGCAGAACAGGGAGAGAAGTTTTAACGTCCCTCGTGCAGAGAGTACATGGTACAGGACTTGAGGTTTCAAAGGAGAAATGTCCCATTACCAAGCCATCCAATGACCCTGCGGGCATGAAGCTTCTCCTGTGGGTGATGAGGATGCTCAGAAGAGTCCCCATTCTCCTTGTTTCATGAGAGGAATTAGTCAGTTTTGGAGCAGCTATTTATGATGGGGTTGGCACAATGGTTTGGTGAGAGCAGAGGTTGCTGGTAGAAGAAGGCTTGAGAAGTGTTGTTCTCCAGCAAGTTGGACTGAGCAGCTTTGATGGGACACAGCACTTGTCTTAAAACTGGCACAATAAAGCCACAGGCAAAACTGAGTGTGAAGGGGGTAATTTTCAGGAATTCCTGGTGGCTCTCACGCCTGCATTATCTTCTCTGGGTTGTTTTCCAATGAACTGCTCTGTGCTGTGTCTGAGCAGCACATTAAGAGGGATGGAGTGAACAGATCAAAGAGCATGAAACATGCCTGCGTGGGGTGGATGACTTTTCTGAGTATTCTTCTCATCCCTTCCTCTTTAGGAAAATCATCTGGACTTAGAGACTCAAAGCAGGACACTGGTGTCCTGGTTAGAGATGTGGGCAGGAGGCACAGCCTTTGTGAGCTCAACCTGCACTGCAGCACCGTTTCCCTAGGGCCCATGGGAGGGAGACTGACAGTTCCTGTCATCCTGGAAGAGTGAAAAATGTGGTAAGCGTGAAGCACGTTCTAAAGGGAGATATTGGTCTCCCGTTTTCATCCCAGACCTTTGCTTGGGTTTTGCTGAAAAGAAGAAAGAGAGACCTCTCCGTCGGGTGAGCAGTTCAGTGGCAGCAGGTGCAGAGCAAGAGCCTCAGGTCGAGTTTGAAGCTCTCCGAGCCTTGACAGGGAGGGGTGAGCTAGCTAGCCACAAGCCTACCACGCAGACAGCACTTCAGTTGGAAGCTCCTTCCTTTGCAGATGAACACCTTGATCTCCGCTCCCCCCCTCTTCTCCTTCTCACCAAATCAGCCCCATGCGGTTGCTCGAGAGCAGCGCACCTGACTGCGGGGTGCCTGGTGCCAGCAGCTGCTGAAACCACAGCTTGAACAAAGCCAGCCTTCCTCTCCCTTGCTCAAGAGAAGGCTACGCTGCACAAAACCAAAACTGAATCAGGCTGTTCTCACCCTAAACTCTCCTGGCAAGCAGGAAGCTACTAGCAAGAGTGGAAGAACAAGTTTATGGGCTCTTGGGTAAGACTGGGGACTTACCCCAGACACCACCTGCAGTGAAGTGAAAGAAATGCTTTCCAGGTAAACACATGCATCTGGGTTTACCTGGCCAGCTGATACACTGACATCTGTATCCAAAACAGGGGACAAGTTGAGCACTTGCAGTCCCCTCCTTGGAGCTTTGTCTTCAAATGAAACGTTAAACTGATGCACCATCTGCCAGAGCAGCAGTTCAGGTGCAAGTGGCTGTTGCCAGAGCTGCCGTTATAGCCAGGGAGAAAAACTGCTTAAGAGCCAAGAGATTGGTGGCCGGCAATGAGTCCTCCCTGCCAGTACCACACTAGCTGGTACCAGGTCTTGAGAGTAAGTCATCTTCTTGGAGAGAGAAGGTCTTTCCTCCCCCACAATGCTCTTTCCACCTCTGAACTCCTCCAGGAACGTAGAATAAGTCCATCTTGGAGGGATGGCCACCTCGTCATGCCCCTGGCTAAGGGTGTTCAGGCTCAAGTCTACAAGGCTCCTTTATTGCAATTTGTTGTCACAGGAGACAGGGACTGTCCATCTGTACGTTGATGGAGAGAGGACAGGAGCAAGTGTGTGCCCAGGGAAATGTGACTGAGTCAGATAACAGCTGTTTTGCAGTGAGGTACACTTGACTGTTGAAATATGTGCCCAGGGAAAGTCTAGAGGGGAGAGCAATCAGTTTAAGTAAATTGATATTAAATAGTACAAATGCCTAAGGAAACATGCACCCAGCAAAAGCCAGGTAGATTATACTTCTGCAAAAATGCCGGCACTGATTTAAGAGCAGGATCTACCCAAACTAAATGCATCTAGAGCTCCAGCAGGTTTCTGCTGCACGTGCACACTGAGAAGCAACTTTCCTATGACTGACACTAAAAGTTCAGAGCCCTGGTTGCTATTATAAGCATTTCTTTTCAATCGTTAGGTGCTTTTCAGGCTGATGCAGAGGCCAAAGGGAAGTTTTGTGTGCAGACCTGCTAATGCAGCATCATCTTGCCTGGTGTATACCTCTTTGGCAGCTCCAAAATGAATCACAATGAGGAACAGCAGCATCTTCTGCTGACCTATGCCAAGAGGCCACTGGTTCATGAAGAGTGCAGGAAGAGGACAGTGGTCTCAGCAAGGCACCTCCACGTTTCTCCACCTCTACTTTTTCATCCTGGTCCTCTCCTTCACTCCCTTAGCACCTAGGTTACATATTAGGTATGTGTATCTCAGAGTTTTTCACCACTACTGTTCTGGGCTTTTCATGACCAAGTATGCACAGAATCAGTCTTGGAGCTCCCCTGACTCAGCACCTGCCCGTTCTTGACATTTAATCTATCTGTAGTGATTAGGATCTGTCACAAAGGCACAGCAAGAGATTGTTGATGGCAATACGAGCGCAAACAGCCATTTTTGTAGGTCTTTCTGCTGAGTCCACCCTGAAGATGCTCTTACCTCTGGCACTCACAGTCTGCTACCAGAACCACCATGGGACACGGGGGGGATGATGGATTAGAAAAGTGGCTGTGAAATTTCTCATACATTTCCTGCAAGTTTTGAAGTCAGGCCTCCCTGTATGACATCCCATCCCTCCTCTTCACAGCTGCTTCTCATTTCCCAGCCATAGTCTTCCTGTTTTGCTGGTTTGGTGGGGATTTTTTGGTTTGGTGTTATTTTTTTTTTTTTTCTTGGAAAGGTGGGGGCTGTGCTTAACAGCTGCACACAATTCTCCCCTGGCCATGCCTGCTCCCATCACTATATATAGCCTAGACAGGCCAAACCAATGGAGCAGGGCTGGGGTTAATAATCACAAAATGGAGTTCAGCTGTCTATGAGCTGTGATTTACTGGGACTGAGGCCAGGCAAGTTCCTCCTCACGCCCTTGCTGCGGAGTTGTCCACAAGGGATGCAGCCTTTTCAAACGGGGGAAAATTATTTGAAATGCCTTTTTGTTAGCTGAAACTTGAGAAGATATGAAATGGTTCAAGCAGACCTGCTGTTGGATGAGGTCTCCAGGGAGATGCTGGTGTGATGTGGAGGGACATCATGCATGCTGGTGTCCCACTGTCTCCATCCTTAGAAGCTCAGAGCCAGGAGAGTGGGTGAGTTTAACCTGGCTCTTGTTCTTCACTGGGGCTTGTGGTGGCTCAACAGTTGCTAATGGAAATACCCCATGAGGAATACAGTTGTTAGAGTTGCTCTCAGTCAATATGTGCATCCCGGTGGGAAGGTCTGCTCTGGGGTTAGAGGTGTGAGGGCCTGTCTGTGTCCCCTACCCATTTCATGTCAGATGTCCAAAGTGTTCTTGGTGTTGGATATCTTGCCTGTTTGTCGTATGGACAGAGACTGGGTACAGCTGTCCCCTTTCCTGAGGGGTTTTCACCTCAGTGGTGTCCCCCATGTTGGGTGCTGCTCTGTGCTGTGCAGGGGCACCAAGTCCTGCTGGGGTGATGTGCTGGGGAGGGGGGGTCATACCTCTGTTCCCTGCGTAATCATGATATTGATGTGAAGAACCTGAAGAATGCAGCTGGGTCTCAAATTACTTTGTGTACTAATTATTAACAAACAGGCTGAGCCAGGCTGCTGTGTTCACTTCAGAGCCTAAAACAAGGGCCAAAGTACGTGGGCAGGGTTCAGAGAGCATCCAGTTTTGTGGGTCTTGGGCATCCCAATCCTGCCCCTTGTGTATGCTGAGCGTCTCCCCTGCACAGGCTGTAAGGAAGGTCATAGTGCCACGCATGTGGCATCGGCACTGTTCCTCCAGAGATGGGGCACCCTGTGGCGTGCTCTCCCAAGTGACCTCTCTCGTACACCCTAGTCCTCGAGAGCTGGGAGTATTTTTAGCCGGCGTGCCTTGCAGACATAACTCTTCTCCTCCTGAAGAAACAAACCTGCTCGTTTCCTGCCTTCTATGGAGAGATGCAGCTCCAGGCAGCTCTCCTCCCCCTGCCTCGCACATCCACTGCCTGCAGCCACGCTGCTGCTCCTCCAGCTTTTGAGCCACTGACGGCCTGCTTGGTGTCGAAGGACAATTCTGGCAGTCCCTTTCTCCACTCACCTTTTGGGCAGGGAGGTGGATCCTGGGCGATGTGAGAGCAGGCTCGTGGCTGCGGGAAGCAAAGACCAAGCTCTTGTAAGCATGCCAGGGCAGGTGGGGTGCATCTGACTTGGCTCAAGACCTTTTATACTCCTAAACACCATCTCGGAGCTGCCCCAGCCTCATTAGTTACAGGAATAGCAGCCTGTAGCTTTCCAGCACGTGAATGGAATACTATTCATCCTTTGAGTAGTTTATAGCTGACAAGGCTGCTGAAATACCTGGCTGTATCTATGTAATTTAAAGAACACTTCCTTTCCTTCCTATGCTGCCTCAGCTTTCCCAACCCTAAAAGAACTGACTGTCCACACTGTGACCATGCCACGCTTGAGATGACACCAGGGGAGAAGCCAGTGCTGGCAGATATCATGGCATCTGCCAACAAACACTGCCACTGGAGCTGCTCAGGTCTTCTGCCACGCAACCCCAGAAGGCAATGTGGCGTGCCATGGCATGGCCACCAGACCTTTCTACTGTGCCCTCAAATCTCCCACTAATGGGGACATTTGGACTTCTTTACTGGGCTGCTGTACCAGCATCAGGGGGTAGCAGCGAGGAGAAATATTGCATTGAAGGAGAACTGCACAGGTTAGTCCATGCTGGGCCACGCAGGGCTCAGGGAGGGGACTGTCAATGTCGGGTGTACTTTGAGAGGAGGCATCCTAGGCCTAACTGGACCAGAAAAGGGGGATAGCACAGAGCAAGGCCAAAGTAGTCCCTCCAGAGGTATTTCATCACTGGTCCCAAAGCAATCTGCTGTGCAGATAACATGATTGTAGTTTGCAGGTGTATGCACAGCATCTTCTGGGAGTGTCCTTGAACATCATTCCCACATGGTGTGAGTGTTCTCCATGTCCGTCTTTGTGTTCCTCTGTACTAGCCCACAGTTGCCCTGAAATTTCCTGAAATTTCAAAATTCTTCCTCTCCATGTACATCCTTAAATGGAGCAGAGTGTACCAACAAGGTGGCTGTATGAATGGCAAATAAGCGCTTGTGGGCTACATGAAGATTTCCCTTTGAGAGAGCTGTGTACATAGCTAGGGATTTTAGGAGCCCACTGGAATGCATAGAGGTTTGGGTTTGTTGTGATAAAGCCTTGAAGTGCTCTTGGAAAATGCGAGCACAGATTAGAGCACTGGGGCTTAGCATTTGTACAACTGTGGAAGTTCAAAGGAGCTAGGCATATGCTTTCCTTCAGAAGATGGGTCATGGTTTCTGAACGCCCTGCTCAATGCCTGCTCCACCTCTGGGTCTCTGCATTCCCACCTTGAAGTCCACTGGGTGCTGCTTTCCAACTCCTTCTACAGCATGAACCCACCACTCACATTTGCAGTGTGTGGAGGGGTCTCCATGCATGCTCACTTACCACAGCTAGTCTACCCCAAAAGCTCTGTATGGCCTCTGTTTCCTCCTGCCCTCCTTGACTGCCCATGTTCTTCTCTCAGGGCAGAGCTGACCTTTCTAGGAGGCTCCAGCTGCTCCAGTGCCAAAAGAGCCATGTGCACCTCAGGTCCTGAGACAAGGGTCCTTCCAAACAGCAACTGTGGGAAATGCTCCATCTGACTGCTGGGATGCAAATGTGCACGAAATCCTTCTCTCTTTTATCCTTCTCTCTTTTTTTAGAACGACTGTCTGTCTGTCCTGCAGGGTAGGGTTCAGAGTTTGCCTTTGGTTTCAGGTGCCTCTGATAGAGACAGAACTTCTTTGGGACACAACTTATTTTGGGTGGCCATCCTGGACCCTTCAGACACACCTCACATCATGAACACCTCCAGGAACCTCCTTAGAGCCATCATCATAACCACTTCCATGGCTCAAGCTGCCACAGAACAATTTTTGCGTTCTCCAGTTGGTAAAACATGAGCTTTCCTGGCTGGTCTCTGCCTTTGAAACACAAAGATTTTAATCTTTCACCCTCTTTCTTCCTCCTGGGAGACTTTGGTCAGTATTCTTAATTAGACAAGATTGCCTCACTTCCTTAGATATGGAAATGTCTCTTTGTTTAACAAGGCAGTATCTCTTATCTCTGCCTGGCCTTTAAACAACTCTGCTTTTGGCAATTCATTCTGTGTCCTTACACCTAACATGCAAATGATGCAAATATCCAACTAGGTAAAAGTTTGTAACTCATTAGAAAAACTTGGCTTGGATGCCAGAGCAGGAGTGACCGTGTTTGGGGGCACTCAATCCTGTGTGGCTGATTGCCAAACTCTCTCCTAAGTACATGTTTACCATGGCAATTTCCTTTCCCCTCAGACCTTTACCCATGATCTTTATTTTTATTTTTCCTTTTTTCCTCTTTCAGGTTATCGGGTTCTTTAATCTGAGAACAGAGTCAGAAAAATCCCAAGAACAGTTTTTTACCTGTGGGGCTTCTGCCTCTCTCCCCTCAACCGCAGCTTTCTGCAATCTGATGGATCCCTCCCAGCCCTCTTCCAGAACTTGCCCTGCTCTTGCCATGAATGTGGATTTTGCTGCTGCCAATTGGGAGGAGAAATAAGCAATTTTCTCCCTCATCCTTGTGACAGCAAAACTAAGCCTTTGCTTTTGAGAAGACTGCAGCTGTTTCTAGTCTCAGGAATTCACATCTACCTGCTAGAGCAGGACTGGCATCACTTGGGTTTTAGAGATGGGAGAAGGACCACCATGCTCCCTCTGTTCCACTGACGTTGCTCCGGTTGGCGTTAAAGGATAATTTGTGCTTGGGCTGGAAATAGCCAGGACAGGTTGACTATGATTCTCCAATCCAGGAGCAGGGCAGGGAGCCTGGACTCCACCCTCAGGAGAGTTTGTGTGCTCTCTGCACAAAGCAGGGTAACTTCAGTGGAAGAGGTGGAGTCCATCCCTTTGCGAGGCTCCTGGGAGGATTCTCCTGGCTGCTGGAGATTTTCCTTCCTTCAGACAGAGGCAAACCTGAAGCCAGGCCTCCTATGTTAGGCCAGCTGCTATTATTGAAAGGGACACTTGGGGTGGCGATGGGTGGAGGCAGGAAGAGCATTACTGTCTTTCTCCTGGAGCTGAACCCTGAAGACAAGGTCCTTCAGAAAGGTGAAGGCTACAAGCCTTGGAAATGGTTTGGGGCTAGGAATCCCAGGTGGAAGGAGCCACCTCCTGGAAAGACTAAGGCTTGCAAGCACTGAAGAAGGACCGTCCGTCAGCTTCTCACCCACTCCCACTCTCCTGCTTTCCTTCTTTCACTCATTGAGTTTTCTTGGACTAGGCTGCGCTCCCATTGTGACAGTGAGATGCTCAAAAGCTCAGAGGTGCGGAACTATTGTGCTATGGCCCAAATTCCTCTACAGATCCAGTGGAAGATGCTACATCTGCATCCCTGAGGTGCATCCCACTGGCTTTTTGCACAAACACCAGTGGCTTCTCCTCAAAGAGGAGGAATGAGGAGTGAAGGGCAGGTCATGATGTGGCCAAGATCCTCGAGGACTAGGGGGACAGCAGTGGGAATGGAGCCAAGAATAGGCATACAACAGAGTCTTACCCTGGAGAGCTTCTCTAGAGTGACCAGAGAGGAAGCCCTCTCTTCAGCTCCCATGTTTGTTGTTGGTTTTTTTTCTTTTTCTTTATAAGTGGTGAAAACTTTTAGTGAAAATTAGATATAGGCATCTAAATTAATTCTGCGCTTTTGAAACCTTTACTCAGCATTATAGCAACGTTTAGCACCTTAGGGTGCAGCTGGCTTAACTTTTCTGAACAAATTCAAAATGAAACCCTCAGGTTGGACCCTTTTTTCCTGATTGCAGCTAATGTCATGTTCAAAATCTGCATGTTTTTCCCTACATCCTTGAAAAGAAGGATGGCTCCAGGCAGGGCAGAGATCAGCTCTCACACAGGAGTAGGAACAGGAGAGCGTGACTTGCAGTAAGCTATTGAAGGAACTTAATCTGTTCAGTACATCAAAATCCAACAGCCTCTCAATCCATTATTCCACTGTGTGTTTAGTGACACTGGAAAATACTGGATTTGACTAGATTCGAAAGTGATAAAATGAGTAACAATGATCGATTTCCAGGAGTTAAAGCCAGGCACAGTCAAACAAGGAAAAAAGACACTGGTTTTGGTGGTGACTTAGCATAATTTAAAAAGCGTTCCTTGTTAGGCTTTTAAATCATTGATGAGAAAATATTGAGAAGCTTGATGCGTGCAAATCCAGAGCAGATGCTTCTGGAAAACACTTTAGGTGTTGGGCCCAGTAACTGGTTATCTCAGCTGAAGGTTCCTATCTTGGGACAAACCTGAGGACTCTCAGATGAGGAAATAGTGCTTTTCTGACTCCAAAATCCCAAAGCTTGTGTCCGAGAAGTCATGCTTCAGCAGCTGAGGTCTGTCCCTAGCTGTGCTTGAGGATGTCGGCACAACTTAATTTCTCTCTGGCCCTGTGTTTCCCACCTGCTCTGTCAGATTGTTTCCCTTGGTCTCTCGCTTAACAGTGCAATTTCCCTTTCCATTTTGGACAGGGAGCGCTGGGTTAATGCCACCCTCGTAGAGTGTCAGCATTGCACAACCAGTTAACCCTCTCCGGAAAAGGCGTAGATGGGAAAAACAAAAGGAAGAAGAAGAAGAATCAAATTCTCTGCCAGTGACACTTTCTCCCAGCCAACAAACAAAAGTTTTATTAGCTAAACCCTCTCAGATGCTGCATTCCAGCTTGGTAACATTTCGGTAACACATTGCAAACGTTTGACTCATAGAAACTTGGAAGGCTGGAGCCGGGGGAGGGGGAAGAGCGTCACATTCCCATTCCCGGGCAGGGTTTGGTTGTTGGATTTTTTTTTTTTTTTTAGAACTGAAACTTCTGTTTAATGAAAAAAAAGTGTTTGAGCCTGACGGCTTTCACCGGCTTGCATTGTGTTTGGGAGAGAGGGGCTGGGGGAGGAGGGCTTGTGCTGCCAAGGGAGGAACCCAGGGCAGCTGAACTTGCTTTTTTTTTGCAAGTTTTTTTTTTTTTTTTTTCTTTCTCTGTGTTCCCAGGACAGGGTTGGCTTTCTAGGTTTGATAAAGCATTTCCTTCCATTGTCATTCTATACAGCCTCTGGGCCCTTCTCTCAGTCCCTCCCCTTTCGTCGTCCCCTCTCTTTCTCTCTCTCTCTCTTCCTGAACTTCAGTGAATCTTGAGATATAAAGAAAGCAGCTGCCTCCCTTAAGCACATCTTGAACAATGAGACCTCATCTCCAAGGGCTTTAATTCCTCTGGATGCAAGGACAAAACCAGGGTGAGTAGCCTGCTAGTGACTCTGCCGGTCACTGCATCTGCAAACGCGGCTGTTCCCGGTGGGTGCTCGCGTCCGTCCCGTAGTGCCGGGGTCCTCTCGCTGCTCGCAGGCTGCAGAGGTACCGTATAGAGCAGATGCTGTAAACACTAAAACTCTTGAAACCCAACCAGCGCTGCCTGACAAAGCGCTAATGCTGTCCTCGTCGGATGCTGTCCTCATTGGACACGCGTGCTGGAGAAGGCTTTGCCACCCGGCTGTGTGCCTGGATTTGGGTCACCCGCTGGCTCCCCTCCTTGTGAGACTGGGCAGAACCTGGCTCTCAGCAAGGTTGGAGGAATCCTGATCTTAAAGGCAAAGAAAAACAAATATGATGCAATCAAACCGACTCTGAGCCGGGCTGCGGGAGGGAGAGCTTCCCCACGGCTTTGGGGCTGTGCAATCCAGGGGTAATGCTAAAAGAGGAGCTTGGAAAGGCACCAGGTAGGAGACACCTCCACGATCCAGGGGCGCTTGGTTTTGGAGGTGAGGGCTGCGTCATGTGGATGCTGCAGATCCTCCTGCCGGTGTCCGTTGCGTTTCTGCTCTCTTGCCTTCAACAGCCTCGCAGGAATTTTCCAGTCTGTTTTAAATGGTGAAGCAAGAGATGGGCTGGAGCACAGGGGAACTTCTGCTCGGCGCAGGGGATCAGCAACTCGCAACCGCTGCATCCTGGGCAGAGTGTGGCTGGTGGGGCTTGCTGCGGTCCGTGCTGGGGACCGCAGAAAGCAGGCAGAAGCGCAGCGCGTGGTGGTGTTGTAAAGAGTGTTATCTGGCGTCTAGTTTTGCCTGAGTGATCTGTTTGGATTGTTTTGTGCATGAAAAGCAGGAAGCAAAATACAGGACATCTCAGCAGCAGTGTGCTGCAAGTTAATGATGGGAATTCAGGACAAGTGACAAAGCTGCTGCCTACCTTGCAGCTTCCAATGTGGGGCCCCAGTCCGCCCTCCCAGGAAACTGTAACCAATTCACATGGGAGGTGGTGATGGACGTGAAGGCCTATCCCAGATAAAGCTTTAAGATCTTCCCAAGGGATCATGTGCTGCAAAAAAGCACGTTGTCAACCTGCCAGCTCCTCCTCCAGAGCAGCTTCCCAGGACACTTGCTCCGTTCAATGTGCACCAAAACAGCTCTGTGTTCCTGGCACTTCCCCGCTGCTCTTTCTGGCAGGCCTTTGCAAACAGCTAAAATACGGTCATGTAATGAAATCTTCCTTTCAAGGTGTTTGTGCTCTCTGAGCTCTAGCGTGCGCTGATGTACTCCCTGGTGTAGCAGTCCCTTTCTTTGCCTCCATCATCATCATGCAATCTTATTTTGCTTGCAGTGGCTAGGTGACAATGGAAACAAAGGAGCAGGGACCATGACTCTGAATGATTTCTGAGGTCAAAAAGTCCCCTCTCGCTTGTACTGGCTCCTCTAGTTGCTGAATAACTTGCAATGCATTCCCTACCTTCATGTTACTTCAGGTAATCGGGGGAAAATTGACGTGCAGAAGAAGTATAGGTGATGCACGTGGGCCGCGTAGCAGTCGAGAACCTGCAGTACAACGTGGGCTAAGGACAGTGGTACTAGAGGTACTTCAGCAAACAGGAAATACTGCGTGCTTAAGAGAAACGTTGCTGTGTTATGGCATGTTCCTTAGCAGACTGGTAACCACTGGAGAGCTCGAAAAAGCAGAGGGGGGAAAACCAGCGAGATGCAGCAGTAGCTGCTTTTGGGAGAGACAGCGCTCTGGCAGTTCTGTCGCTTTTCCCATCTCTCAGCTGCCCCTTCACTTCTGCCATTGAACTTCTGTGACTGCAGCGTAGTTAAACCAGGCCCTGAGGGTTTATTTTTAACCTCAGTTGTTGGATATTAGCTCAGTGATCTGGTTAACAATACAACAGCACACGCGATAGTGGTGCTGGTGCCGAGAGGCGCTGTGAACTGCGACGTGCTGGTGGGATCAAATGGCCTTGGTGGGAAGTCCTTAAGGCTTCACTGCCAAAGGCACCGTGAAGTGGAATGACTCCCAGGTTGAGGAGTTGATTGCATGCAACTAAATACAGCCCAGATGCTGTTATCTAATGACCCCGTGTCTCCGTACTCCTCCTTTGAGCTTCTCCTCTTCATCTCCATCTGTCTCCAGTATCTGCTGTCTGTGCTGAAATATGATTCATAGGAAATAGTATCTTAGCCTAGGAAATACCACAGGGTATCTGAGATCCTTGGGATGGGGCATGGAAGAAAAGATTGGTCCCTGAAAATCCATAGCAAGCGTCCATGTTGTAATGACTGATCCTCAGATAAATTCTCCTAAAAGCTTTATTACAGGTGAGTTTCCCAAATTTCTGTCTTCTGCCCTAGAACAGGAAAGAAATGGAAGAAACCTTCAGATTTAATGGAGCTTTTTGGAGGCATAATTGTGTTGCCTTGATTTTTCAGGAGGAGATGAGAACTTTACTGCCACTTCTACCTCTGTGCCCAGAGTCCCCTCCATAGCAGCCTCCAGGAGCTCGTCTGTGTTCTTGGCACTTACACAATGANGCACTTTAAATATGTATTAATTGGGCTTGGTTAATTCATCAGGAAGTTTACTTTAAAAGCAAATAAAACCAGTGAGCAGCTATAATGTCAGGAAACAGGTAAACTTTTTTTTTTCCCTGAATGTTTGTTCAGGGGCATGTGAGGCAAAAAAAGTCTTGCCTGAGCTTTAAATGTTTAGCAAATTTGTGATGGCTGCACCTGATGGTTGTAATATCACCAGACAAACTGCTAAATAATGTTTTTTTTGTGTGGTGGCCACACAGGAAGACCCTTGTGGCCACACACATTCCCCCATCCTTGAAATTTGCTGTCCAAGACCACTGTGGGGCTATCAGTGACTCTGGAATAGTTATTCCATCAGCCCGTAGTTGGATCTAGTTTGCTGCTGCCTTGGTGTCCTTCAAATGCAAAACGCACTGAAGAGAAAGAAAAAAAATAAAAAATCATTGTGCTCTGCTTTGTGCCATGTCTGGCAGATGTGTGGGGGTCTGTAAAACCCATCCTCGGCTTTGCAGCACTGGTGCAAACCTACAGCAGAGCGAGCGTGTTGGGACTGGAGGTGCTGCCGCTTGCACCCCTGGGGCGGAGGGTGGGACAGGAGGAGATGGAGCCCCTCTCGAAGGTCACCAGGTCCCTCCAGCACTGCCACAGCCCTGGGGTGCCAGTTGTGGCTTCTCCCCAGCAGGCTGGGAGACAGGTATCGCCACGGTTCAGCCTGCTATAGCCCTTTTTTTTTCCATGCCAGCCTGCTCCTTCCTGGTAACTGCTCGCTGTTCTTTGTTCTTGAACCATATTTCTTACCATGTCATCAAGCGCGCTCAGCGAGACGGAGTAAAGCGCCCCTTTTCAAACACAAAGTCCCAGGACGACCCTGGCCTTTCTGTGTCTTTTTTTTTTTTCTGTGCTCACTTTCATGCTGGGAGAGCAGTTTTTCCAGCCAGCCTGGCTTTGGAAAAGCCCAGAGCACTGGACATGTGCGGAATGAGCAATGTTGGAGCTTCAGGGCTCAGCCTGGAAGACCCTGGGCCGGCTGGCTGGACACCAGGTTGGAGGACCTGTAAGCCAGCAGATAGTCTCGCAGGGGAGGAAAGGGCTCATCTGGGTTTGGGGGACAGAGCATGGCTTTGAAGGGAATACAGGCTTTCCAGAGATGGATTTTTGGGTTGGAGACATCCTGAGGCTTTGGGTTTGAAGCAAAACTATTTCCTCCATCTTTGTGCCTGTGCTTTAAATCTGGTAACCGGGATGCGTTCAGTGTTGGTCATTCCTTTGGCGAGATGCAGGCCCTATAACTCGTGCGATCAATACTGCAGCAGGGTCTGCTTCTCCCAGGCACCGTGGCTGATCTGAGCCCTGGCAGTATACACGGGGATGGGGAGGACCTGGCTGTTGAGTCCTGCTGTCTCTTCACTGTGATTTGTCTAGGCAAAAGATTTTCAGCAAGCTGGAACAACAGTGCAAGATTTCTGGGCATTTCACAGCCCTCAGCATCCTATGGCCCCTTTATGGAGGTGAAACCCTGAAATTATGAGAGGCTCAAGATCATATTGCCGTGTGACTCCTAGGAATAATTTATAGTCCAGGGACTATAAATCCTGCCCTGTTCAGATGTAATAAGTAAGGATCCCTCTTCCCATTTCCTGAATTCATGATATTTAAGACATGTGAATCTGTATTAGGGGGAAGAAAAAGAAAAAAATCTCTGTAGCGGATCAGAAAGGAAACATTCCTATGCGTGAAACTAAATCTCAAACCAAAACTGAGACAAGCAAAGTAAAGACCAGACACAGGGACCTGGCTTAAAGCCATATGAAGACACAGGCATCTGAGATGGTTCTTGGGCAGGAAAAAGGTGCAGTCTGCCAGCTTCGTGATTTAAAGCACCCCTGAAGCTGTGGGAGACGCGAGGTCGGTTCCCATCTCCTGCGGCAGGTCAGAAGGTACCGAGCTGCTTCTGCTGTCCTTGTGTGAATGCTTCTCAAACTTTTCTTCAGAGCTGCAAGGCTGGAGCAGAAGGTTTTTTAAATTTAATTGGGATTCCTGCCTCACCTGCAGCATCACGCGCAGGGGATGCGTGGGGCTGAGCTCGGACGCAGCTCTGGCCGTCGGGCAGTGGTCCTTCACCAAACCCAAGAGTTGGGGATGTCGCTGGAGGCCGCTGCTCCCCCTTCCCGGGGCGGCACAGCTGGTTCCTGGGATGGCAGCACCCTCCCAGCGATGTGGCCAGGAGGTTGCCTAATCCCTTCTGCTTTCTGCCCATGCAGCACAAGCAACGTCACTGCAAGGGGAAGAGGATGAGGGCCTTTTTCAAGGTTACAAGCCTCTTATTTTTGGACGTGTTTCCCTGCTGCTGGAGCTGACCCAGGCTGCGAGCTGTTGAAGTTTTAGGTCCTTTGTTTGTTTAATTGAAGTGCTGTTTGTTTTTGATCACAGGCATTAGATAGGCGCTTCCTCTGCAGGCAGGAAGCAGTGATTTCCTGTTCATTCGCTGGCCAACTCTCACTGCGCAGGAAACCTTGCTCTGCTGAGTGTTCACTTTTCGTGCAACGTTTTTGGGAAGGGCTTTCGTGTTGTTTTGTTTTCTGTTCCCCCCGCCTCCCCGCAAGTGGTGCTGGTGGTGTTGGGTCTCTATGGAAAGGATGCTCAGAGACAGCCGTGAGACAGCACGCAGTGGGCTGAGAGTGCTGGATGACGTTATTTGCTGAAAATGGTTCTGTGTAGGCTGAGATCTTTTGGTGAGGTCTAAAACACAGGGAAGACAGTCGCTGTGCTGTCTTCACACCACTGCCAAGCCTCCTGCTACTAAACACGTTTGGTTTTGGCAGTTATTTGACGATAGCTATGTGTTACCACAGGCAGCGCGAGTGTATCTTCCTCGTGCTTTTGTGCACCCCACTTGGTGCAGATCTGCATCCACACGTGCCTGATTTCTTTGCAAGTCTTGCTGGTCTCTAACTGCTGTTTTGCTGATGGTGTGCCTTGTAGTGAAATGTTTGGGGTTTTTTTGTGGTGGGGGGGTTTGTTTGCTTGTTTCCCCAGGATGCTATTTCATTTACTGTTAAAGACGGTGTATTTGTAACAGGTCATCTAAATGACCCCAGTATCACATAAAGACTCAGCCCATGAGCAAGGAGTTAAAACTGAGACCTGGGTCAAATCTGCCAGGTTTGCCTGCTTATTTGCGTGCTGTGCTAGAAGAACCTTTAGGTAGACGAATATTCCAAGGATGCAGCAGGTGAAAATTTTATTACCGATTCAGTCTGTGCTAGGCCGCTGTTTTCGGTCTCTGCCCGCCATGGCTGGAATGGATGGTGTTTCCCAGCTGCTCTGTGAGGGCAGGCAGCTCATTTCTCCTCTCTGCAATACCCTGCTGGCCTTGTTCCCTCCTTGGCTACAACTGCGTGTCTGGTTCAGTCCCATGAAGCATCAGAGAGGAGTCAGGGATGGGGTTAGAGCTGGTATTTCACAGCTGAATAGGTGTTTCTGTGGTGTAAGAGAGATGCTTAGGCTTTTCTGTCCTATCACAAACAGGCAGAACAGCGATTCCTTGGCAGCTCCATGCACACAGGGATGTTTTTACTCAGTGTATGTATCCTGGTAGCATCTAGGAGCTAACCCAGATAGGGTTTCACTGCAGCGCAATGCCCAGAGGTGAAGCACTGCGGTATCAGATGGCTCCAGCCACAGGAAGCCCGGACAGACAGACGGACAGACAGACACCGCTGCATGAGAGCTTTCAAACTGCCCCACGGCAACAGATGCCGACCGTCAGGGCCGCACATACTTGTCTGGCCAAGTTTTTAATTATTTTGCTGTTGTAAAGGGGCTCCCCTGCAGGGAGGGAATTTGTGATGGGAAGAAGAGCGGCTGTAGGAACAAAGCAGGGAGAGAAACGGCAGGGGAAGGGGGAGCAGGGCAGCTCAGAGCCCTGCAGGCGAAGGGCGGTGGCGATTAGTCCTGCAAATGCTCGTGCAGGGGAGAGAAGCCGTGGGATGTTTTAGCCAGCGTTGTGCAAGAGCAGCTGGCTGGGGCTGTTCGGCTGCAGGGGGATGAAATGGCGAGGGGGATGCACAGCAGGACGGGAGCTGGAGGAAGGAGAGGGCAGGATGGTCTCTGCTACAGCCACTGTACCAGGCTCCAGCCTCCGTGCAGCTTGGCCACAGCTCGTGCTCAGGGCCATCCAAGGAAAACATCGTCCAGGCCGCTCTCATGCGGCCCTGGCCCTCAGCGAGTGCGTCCCCCACCATCTCGGCCTCCTCTCCCGCCTCGTTCCTGGAGAGCTCTCCATTCCCCAGGCCCCTTCCGATCATTGCATGTCAGTGACATCATTGCTGGTTGCCATGGAAAAGCCAGGTTGTCCAAAACATGACCCCTTGGCCTCATCCCATGTGTGTCAGGAAATGAAGGTTTTATAGTACATCTCTGCAATGGAGCAGAAACAGCCGGAGCAGGAACCACAGCCCGGGGACAGGCGCAAAACCCGCCCTCATCGCGGGCTGCCTGGCATGCGACACCCCAGTGGCCTCTCCGATGGGGAAACGGGGACCTATTTCTTGGGGTTGCAAGGCTGATTTATGTCCCCTGAGTTATTTCTGGGCTTCTGAGCTTTCTGCTTTGGTCTGAAATGCCCCAGAGGAGAGGCGACCTGAAGCATTTAAGCTGGTGCCCTGGGAGAAGGCAGAAAGTCTGCATGAGGCTCTGAGCAGAGGCAGAAAATGGTCCGTAGGGGCTCCTGGCTGGGTGGAGCGGTCGGAGGTGATCAAACGCATCTCCCACCTGAGCTGCAGGCTCACGCAGCCTTTGGAGAGGCTGTGATGTGCAGGGAGAAGAGCAGAGGCGTTTGGGAGCCTTGGCTGCAGCAATTTTCCTGCAGACAGATAAAACTGTCCCAGAATCGATGATTACCAAAGACCTTGCAGGCAGTGTGGGGGCTTTGGAAAGGAAACATCAGGTGTCATCCTGTGGCAGGGACAGGATGCTGCTGTTAAAGGCAGCCTTTGTTTAGGCAGGAATTACAACCAGACTCTCCTCTCTCCTGCAATGTTTGGGAGTGGAGGTGTTTCCCCAAGGGAGAGCTGGAAGCCTTACCCCTGGCTTCTTCAAAACCAGGCCAGAGAAAGCACGAGGTGCCCTGCCCTGACCACGAAGCCAGGCTGGATCCGTTCCCTCTGCGCAGGAGGAGCATATTGTGCTCCCGTGAACACCTGAAGCAGCTGGTGGCTTTGCCAACCCTGGCTTCAACTTCCCTTCCAAAGCTGCGGCAGGGCCAGCCTTCAGCTTGTCGCCCAGGCTCAGACGTGCGTCACCTCGGCTACAACGGCTCTGCAGCAGCTTGGGCTTTGACACGGTTTGTCTTGCCCCTGCCCTTCCTGCTCTCAGTTTGGCTGGGAAATGAAAATGCTGATTTTCTTGCTGTTCCCAGACAGAGCAGCTAAGCATCTCAGGACGGACAGGTTGTAATGTGAGAGGCTGAAGAAAATGACCCTCAAACAACAGCGTGGTCTGAATCTGGATTCTACTCCCTGGTAGAAGCTCATCTTCAACCTGTAGGCTTTTTCTATCGTGCTTGCCCCTCTGCCGCGCTGCCCCCTCAAACCAGTTCCCCCAGAAAACAGCGCTGATGAGCTGGTTAAAACACACGCTCATTCGGGGGATGTGCTGGAAAATAAAAAGTTGGAGCCTTTTGGTTTTGCATACCTTATCCGGGGTTACGGTGCCGGCACCGAGCATGGAAAGTGCCTGTGTGACTTGTTTTGGTCTCACTTTGCTTGATAACTTGCCAATGCCACAGTCAAATCACCCCAGTAAACAACAGCACGAGCCAGCTCAGACTCAGAAACGACCTGACGGTGCTGGCCGACACGCTGCACTGTGCTGCAGGCTCCCCCCAACTTGCAGTGGGTGTTTCGGGGTTAAAAATAGACTCCAGATTTCGGTTAGTAAATGCGGAGGCAGGGACCAGAGAGCAGTTTATCAATGCCAGGGTTTCCCCCGAGACACTAAAATGAGTCAGATAAGAGATGGGCACAACTGTGCACATGTCCTACTTCACTGGTGCCGGCAATGCTGCTCTGTGCACCGGCCATTCCAGGGAACTTTGTCTATGTGCCGAGGTGCCTTGGAAGCTGCAGTCCCTATGGATGCGCAGCATGACTCACGTTCCTACCAGATTTAGATACTTTACAGCATCCTACCCTCATCCTCTTTTGAAAACATTGCTCTCTGCCATCAATCCGTTGTGCCTCAGCTGTGAAAGAGGTGTTTTTTAACCTGGCTCAATTCCTACTTGTATTTTGAGCTCACCAAAGGGGGTAGGGAGTGGTAGGGATGGCAGCGGAGCATGGGTGTCCTGAGCAGACCTGCACGGCTGTAAGGCACCGAGCTCCGCTGGCACCCCAGCTGCCTGGGATGCAACAGCACCTCGCAGGGCAAGGCAGGCATCACCCCAACTTTTCTACCATGTGCGAAAAAAAAATTGCTTCTGGTGTGGAGGTTGTATAACTTAAGCTCTGTAATCCTTGGATTTTGGAGAAGCACGAGTGAGGATTTCACTGTCCCTGTTCCCTAGGCAGCTGGGCTCCCAGGGGGGTCTGTAGACAGGAAAGCCCCTGGTCTGCAAGTGCTGGAGGGGTCCTAGGTTCTTGCAGCTGAACAAGCACTGGTAAAGTCTGGTTTTATGAACAAAACTACTGTTGTAAGGTTTTCTTGGTCTCCCAGACGTAAGGGGGCGGAAAATAGGGATAAACAGAGCGCTTGTCACCGCTGTTATATTGTGAACATTTGGGACCTTTCTAGCAGCTGTGAAGGCAGGAGAGTGGGAGAGACGCAGTGTCATTACTGCTGGTTGGACCCATGCCTCCAACCGGGGTGCTCGGAGCCCACCGCAGCGCGGCGGGGAGGGCTGACCAGCACCGCTGGGGACAGGAACGGTGCCATTTTGGCGCTGCTTTTAGGACCCCTGTTGATATGCATCACCCAGTGATGCCTGAACGTAAAGACATGGGACGCTGTCTTTCTGTCCCTTGCCTTTCCGCCGTCTCTTGACAGTCCTCAAGGCACCGGCCCAAGTTTTCACGGGGTTACAAGGCTCGTCTTGGTCACCCAGGCTCCGTGTTGCCCTCTGCCTAGTACCAGCTTCACTGGGGGTGATGAAGACTTAGCTGCAGCCCCTTGCCCCGGCATTGAGACACGTGGGAGATGTGTTTGAGTCTGGTTGTAGTGCACAAGGGCAGCAGCACGCTGCTGCTTTTAGCAGAAGATCAAATCACTCCGCTGCAGGGTTTCTGAGGTCAGGCTGATGGAGTGCCTTTTCTCAGCCCCGCAGGGAGGGGCGCAGGGCTGAAACCACCCTCCAGCTCCAGCCTCTCCCCTCCTGTGCCCACACACCTCCTGAGTCCCATCCCAGGCACCCGCCGACTCCCGGCACCATCCAGACCCCGATGCCTTTGTGTCCCTGAAGCGACGACGCATCCATGCACAAGGAGGTTTCCAATGCTCCGGAGCCCTTTTCCCACAGTGACAACATTTTCAAAATCAGCAGCTGGGGCCTCAAAATTAGCCAAACCTCCTTTTTCAGAGGCAGGTGGCACAGGCAACACCAAGCCTCCGAATAAACCGTGGCGTGGAGGAGGTGCAGAGCTGAACCCCAGCGCGGGCACCATCCCACGCTCAGCATCCCGAATGTTCCAGCCTCGCACCGGCCGGGTAAATCGGCTTGGCCAGGGGTGGGCTGCCGGGCCAGGACCCGCGAGTTGATCCAGGGCACTTTTTCATGGCTAATACCTCGCTCGCCTGCGCAGCAGTGGCTTCCTGTTTGACTCACACCTGACAGCCCTGCTGCCTAAGTCGGGGCCTCTCGCGCTTGCGAGCAACTGAATGGGGCTGTTTACAATTAGAGAACATGGGATTCCCAGAAAGAGGCTCAGACCGGACATCCTGAAGCGAAATACCCCAGGCGTCACCAGCTAAAAATAACTGTAGCAGAACAGTCACCAAACAAACAGCGCGTTAACACCAGCCCCGGCGCCGAGCTCTCACATATCCCATGGCATGGGGGGGAGCAGCAGGCAGAGGGGCACCGAGAGCACCGGCCTGCCCTACCCTGGCGGGGTTTTTCTGGTATAACTGGTGCTACAAAGGCTGGTGGCTGCCACTTGCAGTGATTTCTCTTTGTTTCTGGTTTGTTTAGGGTGGAGGGGGGAGAGTAAGGCAAGGGTTAAAATATAAATAAAACAAGTTTCAGCCAGAAATGGCTGGTGGAAGTCAGTTCAGCCCGTTGAGGGGCTGGGGGAAGCTGTGGAGGATGGGAAGCGAAGTGGGAACAGCCTCTGCAAGGATGGGGACTTTGCTGGCCGGCTCTGGACCTGGAGCTGGTGTTCAGCGGCTGGGTGGGCACATGGCATTGCGGCCAGCTCTGGGGGATGCTGAGCCCAAAACATAGTGTTTTGGGCTGACAGTTGGACTAGATGACCTCTGAGGTCTTTTCCAACCTTTATGATTCTACGATTCTACAAGGGGCTCACGACAGCCAGGGCTCACCAGCCCCGTGGCACCGCTCCGCTCTCTGTGGACAGTGGAGCGGTGGCAGCGGCAGAGTGATCTCACTGATCTCACTGACACTGCTGAGCGTTTCTGAGCGGGGTCCTGCTGCAGTTTCATAGAATCATAGAATCATTAAGGGTGGAAAAGACCTCTGAGATCATCTAGTCCAACCGTCAACCCAACACCTCCGTGCCTACTAAACCATGTCCTGGAGTGCCACATCCACAGGTTTTTTTTAACACCTCCAGGGATGGTGACTCCACCACCTCTCTGGGAAGCCTATTCCGATGCCTCACCACTCCTTCAGTAAAGACATTTTTCCTAATATCCAACCTAAACCTCCCCTGGCATGCACGTTTCCCACTTGCATCCCCAGGGTAAGCAAGTGCCTGACCCAAGAGCCTTTTTCCAGCTTTTCTCAGGGACAGCACCAATAAAGAGGCCGGCAGGAACAGATTGCACGTGAAAGAGTTAAGAGCGCTCGCTAATCCTTGATGAAATTTTCCAGGACCCAACTCAGACCTAGGGAAGGGAAAGGTGCTAAAATGTCTGGTCCTTAGAGCGGGCCTCAGAAAATGGGGACGCGGTGGTGGTGAGACCAACCTTGGCTTGAGCTGAGCTGTGCGCTGCGGTAGCCCCAGCACAAAGCAGAGAGTTGCTGGCTTTGCACGTCCTCCCTCAGCTTGAGGAAGAGAAAATAAGATAGATCAGAGCAAAAGGGCACAAAAAGGATCATAAAGACTCAGCCCAACAGCCCTATAGTCCAGTCAAGCGTGCTCTAACAGATTTCAGAAGATAGGAGCTCCCGTTAAAAGGCACTTATGCAATAGGTTGCTACCAGAGGAAGTTTCTCTTTAACCCCAGGCAGTTAGTGGTTGATTTATGTCCTACAGCTTTAGATTTTATAAGTTGCAGGGGTGTTGCATAAGATGATAATTTGACCCCATATTTCTCTCAGACTTTTTCTGTTGGGGACCATCTACTCTTGTATCTGCCTCTCTCATGCCTGATACCCTGACGATGTCAAGGGAAGGAAAATTGTATGGCTCAGGTTATCTTACTCATGGGAGTGAATCCCCTCAGAGCTTGGAGGCAGTGTTGGATTTGGGTCTTCCTGAGCTTCCCAGGAGACTGCCCACTTTTCCTTGCTAAGCATATCCCTCCCCCAAAATACCAGCGTCTCCGTTGCTGCGTGCACCCTCAATTTCTCCTGCTCTCTTCAGGCACCGAGTTGGTGGCTGTCGATCTTAAGCAATAAATACAGCAGTGAGGAATACTCCAGGAGTGGAGTGGACTGCTGTGGACAATTTTGCACCACTTAGTTCATGTAGACGTTGGCCCTGGACTCAGTGGCCCTGGGAACCGCTTCCAGTCCCATGCACCTTCCTAGGTAACAGCTATCACTTAGTGGGAGTGAATTCATTTCATGGCAGGGGAGACAGACAGAAGTCTTCTGCCTTATGGAAACTTCACCTGGGCTCTCCCCTCATTTGCCATTTGCCTTTAACCTATAATACAAGTTATTTAGACTAAAAGCGGACATTAGTGATTTGTGAACAGAAGGACAATTACAGGGAGAAAACTAATTTCTACCAGCGTGGTGGGGGAAAGACACTGCTACATTGTCTGAGCCGTGGTGTCCTTCCCAGCAGAAGAACTGGTCCAGGTTCTCTGCCTCCAGCTATTGCGAATGACGATAGTTTGTGAACTTGTCCTCTTGTTCTTGGCCTCCTTCTTGGAGTCCCACCATGGGCTGTCTTGCTGCTACGGCAGCAGCAATACCTCCAGGCTTCCTGTCAACAGCTCCCATGTAAAAACCTTAATTTGCTCAGTGGAGGACCAGGCTCCTCCATCTGCTCTCGACCAGAGCAAAAGCAGAGTTGCAGCCCAGCAGGGATGACTGCAGAAACAGCCAGCTCAGAGTAAATATTGCGCTGGAGGGACAGGCTGCCAAGCGCAGGGAGGATGATATTTGTGCTCTGAGATGCTGAACGGATTGTTGGGGCAATTCCTGCTTTTGCTATAGACTCCCCCGGTGCCCTTGAGCAAGCCCGTTACCCGCCTGGGCTTGCCCTGCTTGCAGAATGGGAGCGGGGGGGACACAGCATCTCCTTCCTCTTTTCTCTGCCTTCTTAATTGGGACCGTCCCTTCATTCGCGTGGATGTCTGCTGCCATTTGGAAATCTGAGCTTTAGGTTGTAAATTCTCAAAGGGAGGGATTTTTCCCTTCCTGGGTGAGTGTGGGTGGCTCTGAAGCTGCTCCAATTTTAGTCTCCCTGCACCACCCAGATATAAAACTGGGCATCTTGCTGCATCTGGTCCCGGGATATTCATTGTCCGGGAATCCCCGGGTGACCAATTTTGCTAGCGGGAGCATTCATGGAAACAGGCCATTTTCTGCGACGGCTCAGAGTGTTTGCAAAAGGCTGGTAGAGTCCCAAGAGCTTCTGGCAGCTTCATTTTATTTTGAAACCGATTGGCCCCCAGCTGGGTGTGAGAGTAAAATGAAAGGATGCGAGATAAACCCACTTGTGCGAGAGAGTGAGCCGCTGCCCGAGGCAGCACAGCATCAGAGGTCGTCATTCTGAAACCGAGTATGGAAACTGCACCGAGAAGAAAGCTAGAGAGCAGGGCTCGGGCTCCTTGCCACACACGGTGCAGACCACACTAAAGAGCTGCTCTGCCTGGGGACTGTCACATGCACTGGGGCAAAAGAGAGACGGAAACCTAAAGGGCAGCAGGCAGCTCTGACCGGGCAGATGAGCACTGACAACAAAGGTACTCTCGTCCTCTCTGGGCTACTCTCATCCAACCCATCTTTTGTGTTTAAATGTGTCTTTGGGCTTGCTTTATCCTCTGCTCTTTGCTGAACATCTGTCATGTTGCTGTGATTGCCACCATCCCGCGATGGTGGTTTTAGGCATCCCCTGGCCTGAGCTGCTCGGGAGGATGAGGAGACGTGGAGGTGGAAGGGAGTGGATGGCAAGGCATGGAGAAGAGGAGGCTCCGATCGGTTGTTAAAGCGTGTGTTTCCATCTTGTTTACTGCTGAGCAAGCTGCCAGCCTGCTCAAGAGCCTGGGTGCCGCTTATCAGGAAATATAGTCGGTATGTGCTGTGTTTGTAGCTCCGGCGCCTTGTGACCCAGACCATACCCTGCCCAAGAGCACACATGGAGTTAGGGATTTTTAGTCCGTTTGACCCATTTTTGTGTGGCGCGTACTGTGTTATTCCTGACTGCTCTTGCCTGGATAGCCCCAGGTCAGCAGCTCCATCCTCTCAGCTGGTACAGCCTCTCGTATTTTGAGTAGCTGAGAGACGCTCTGATAGACAGGCCATAGCAAAGGGCTTAAAACAGAGGATCTCCTGGTGAACATCAGCCAGGAAGGGAACAGCCAACGGGGCAGGTAGCTCTTCTTCACATCGACCATCGGTCGCTCACCATACAGCATGTGACAATCTCCTAGCAGGTGGGGATCGTTCCCCTATTTCAGGTGAGAAAGGCAGGCATTGCGTTAGGTTTAGCATGGTAAAAAGCAGTGCTGGCTCTTGCAGGACACCAGAGCTCTCCAATTTCTAGGCTAGATGCTAAGTTACAGGTTTGCACCTCCAAAGCATGAAGTTCTCATTGCTGTTCCTCAAGACCCTGTGTGCACTGCACTGTGGACACTGTGTATGACCCGCCGCATGGATGGCTTCATTGGTCGTGAGCTAACCTGACACTAGCTCTGTGGTGCTAAACCATGATGATATACAACAGCTGCAGCATTTGCTTACGTGACATGAACAACTTTTTCTCCATACACCAGTGTTCGCCTTGCAGAGCCCTGGTCTGGACCAAGTGACTGGAGCCAGGACATGAGAATGCAGCATGTCTCCACTTTCTCCATCCCCAGACAGGTATTACAGTTCTTCTCTTGCCACCCCCTGGTACTTCCTTGCTCTCTTTCTGTGAATAGGTTGGAAAATTGCATCAAAATAGAAATACGCAGGTCATGACACCATGGTTAGGAGGAGGGAAGCTGTGATGGAAGAATTTGTTGAGTTTTGTTCTACCTCAATAGTGCTGAAACTTGTGTAACAATCCCACACCCCAGCTGGGAATTTCCAGCTAGAACCAATGGGGTTTAGTTCTCTGGACTGTAGAGAAAGCTGAGCACATGCTCAGGGTGCCCTAGTTGTTTCAGAAACCAGGACACAAGTCGGAAGAGCTGGCACTTTTAAAGTATCAGGACTCTTAATGCTAAATTTCATGATCTATAGGCAATCTGACGTGACTTTTGGATGGCTGACCTTGGCAGCACAACAACTGTGTTTCAAGCACCTAATCTCCTGGCTTTGAGGAGGATAGTGAGAAAGAAAGGAGGGGGAGAAGACACAGCACTAGGGAAAACTGAGCCCTACACATGATGGGACATTGTTGAGAAGTGGGGAAGAAAGTGGAGGAACTTCATAGACTTCGTGCAGCAGGAAGGCTTTCAATCCCAGGCCAAGAAAGCACCTTCAGCGCTGTTCTCTACAGCTGGAGATGGCACCCTCTGATCATGGTCAACAATTAGTGCAAATTAGAGTTGGTTAGAGTCAGTTAGCAAGGAGCAGGAGAGAGATGCAGCAGACCCTCTCCTCTTTCACCCACTCTTTCCTCTGTTGCTTTCTTCTTGTATTAAAGCTTCATCAGTTATGAACTCTGGTGCGGGGTTGTCTTTGTTCCCCGCCTACGGCGGTGAGGCCAAATGTTCTTTGGAGGAGAGAGGGAAGGAACTGAGTGAGAAAACCAGCTAGAGATGCTTGCAAGGCAGGTGCCAAAGTGCACCAAGCCACTGAGGATACTTCAGGGTAATTAAAGGCTTCAAGGAAAGCTGCAGGGCCAAAATGAGCAAAACATAGCCACTTCAAAATCCTTTCGTATCGGAGAACATAAGTGTTTTTTTAACAGGCCGCACTTGAGTTATCAGACGCTGGTGCAAACCTTTGGATAGCAGCATGGTCCCAGAAGGACTGAAACTTTTGAAGGATATCTCAAAAAAAGAGGCTCTTTTGTGGCATTTATAACAGTTTTGATTGTGCTGAGTCCGATGGGCAATTCTGGAGGCCTTCTGGACTCTGTAGCTCATGGCCAGACTGCAATGGGGACCAGAGATGAGACCTTGCGGAAAAAAACCTGGGGCGGGGGGGAAGTGTCTTGATACAAGCAGTAAAACTCTGAGTGGGGGCAAGAGAGAACTGGCCAGGTCTTGGGCTTTGGTGGGGAATAGAGGCAATGCCATCGGGCGAGCGGCACGGAAGTGACAGCCTGAGATGAGACAAATGAGGAAAAAGTGAAAACTCCAGGGATGGGACTGTGAAAATGCAAACAGGGAATTGATAAGAAGTGGCTGGGAAGGCTTCACGGGGCAGGAGAGAGCGCAGGCACCCATGGCAATGCTGCCACCTTCTCAGGGAGGAAAACTGCAAATGCCTTCAACTAGTGACTGAATATACCTAAAAGAAGCAGAGTTTGCCTATTCTGCATGCTGAAGAGGGTTAATCTGCAGAGCTGCTGAAGGCACAGCCATGCACAGTGTCTAGGCTGTTGTACTTCATGATATTTAAACTACTTTACTTACAGAAGTAAAGCGAGGAAGCCCAGTGGTTAAAGCTTGCACCACATGGATGGGGTCATTCTTACCATGGGTGTTTGTGAGCTCTGTATGGAAAACCTGAAAGATCCCTACTGGTAGGATAAAAAGGGTAAAAGGTCTCTTTTACTGTTTCTTGATGGGCTGATGTCCCATGTGTCAGAGAAAGCCCTTCTAGGGCTGAGCACAAGCTTAGAGCCTTGAGCCCTCATTGGGCAAAGAAAACCTGAAAAAGTGCAGAGTTGACGAATAAAAGCTCTTTTGGTGGCAATTTCAGAACTTTGTGCCCAGCCCACATTCACCTGGTCTTTCTCAGTATTTCCTGGGAAAAAGGGATACGACAGTTTTGGAGAAATCGTTCTTGCTGTTCAGAAAGTGCCGGTGGACCCAGCTTCTCACCCTGCAATCACAGGCAGAGCCAAACCCCTGTAGCGATGGCAGAGAATGAGCCACATC
>VZTL01007968.1:0-30354 GCA_013400535.1 Scopus umbretta
GGTTAAAAAAAAAAGAGCAAAAAGATGTTTTTAAGGAGATTTTTTAATAATTAAAAATAAATGTAATGGTCTAAATGAAGAGTACAGGCAGTATTAAAAAGTGTAATGACTTAATTATTTTTGTTGATGTCTGTTATTCATTTGTGGGCCATCAAGCTATAAACGGGGGTAATTTATTGACTGCAATATAAACTGGATATGTGCCATATTATTCAAGAAAAACAATACACTGCAAAAACAATACAGAGAAGAGGTAATTTGTACAGAGTTCATGAGACAATTATCTAATTACAAAACTGACTTACTATGCCCTTGGCTCTATTTATTAGAAGAGAATTGAAGGACATACTAAACATACTCAGAGTCCAGTAACTTAAATTTAAATCCTGCCTGTACACCCAAGCATCCAGGAACCGGTGCGATCCAGCACATGGATCAGGAGTCCCATAGGAGGATGCGTTGATGTGGGACTCGGGATACTACTACATTTTTCCATGTGTTGGAAATTAAGCTACAGCCCCATTTTGCTGAAAAGTGCTTTGAAACTCAGTCGATATCACAGAAAGCATTTAATAATGTTAATTACACCCAAACCCCATTGTAATTGATCACTTATTTCAAAACATGACAGCAGTTTGAATGCTGTCTGTATTTTACGTTCTTCATTAGCGCAGCGCCTCTCTGGACTAACGCAGCAGAAGCATTTGGATGCAAGTAGATGTGTTTCATGTTCAAATAGAAGCAAATTATGGAGGTGCCTAAACCATAAGACATAGACAAGGCTCTGCACGTATAACTCACTCACTCACTCACTCACTCACAGTGAAGTTCATCAAAAGCACAGAAATTACCTAGAGCAAAACAAAAGCAAGTTGCTGAATTATTCTCCAAATTTCCAAATCGTAGCTGCGCTGCAACCTTTTGAACCCTTTTCAGATGTTTTTCCTTGAACTTTTAATGTTATTTAAGGAACATACAAATATTTTCTCTCTTGACCATGTAACGAACTTCATTATATAAAACTGGTTTTTTGCACCTCTTCTGACGTTTTTAATTCTCAGTTCACTGTGCATTTTGTATTTGAATAGATTTTAATGGGTGACATCTAGCCATACTACAGCAAATTCTGGAGGAGGCTAATATTCAGAATGATTATTTGTTTATAAAACAGGAAAAAACCTCAGTGTCTCTTTATTTGTTTTTATTAATAATAATGCTGGCTTGCATACAATACTTTTTAAAATGAATACTGTGAGGATCTAGGAGACAGAATAGCAAATGGAGAGCCTGAGACACATGGGCCTGACTTTGACCCAGGTAGGGAAGGCATAATTCTGCATGTTGGAAGGTGCAATTCTACAGCACATTGGCCTTGGTGCAATCCTGGCTTAAGAAATCTTCTCCCTCTGCCAGGAGGGAGTCTCCTGCCCGGAGGAGTCATCCCAGTGCCAGTGCAGCAATCCACTGCCTTCTCCCAGTAGTGTTAATAAAACTCCTTGTGGGACTGGACTGGAAGAAAGACCACTGAAATGATTACAACTAAAAAGATCTCTCCCCTCTCCTCCTCCTGTGAACGGTTTATTTTTAACTTCCATCACTTCAGTGCTCTGATTTAAGCACTGCTCTACACGCAGTTGTTTTGGCATGACTGAGGAGGTGACAAACTACAGGCCAGAGGTGGGAACAAACATCTGGGGCAGGAGCTGGTTGCAGCAGCTTAGCTGCCAAAGGCAGTGTATCATGGGACTATGGTGTGATAGTTCATTGTATGAACTTAAACTTTGTCCTTCCTGACTGTTTTCGTAGCCATGTAGCATCTCTGCTGCAAATCCCTAGTACGAAAGTGCTGGACCAGCTTTTCTTTCCTACACCAGCCTGGTTAATTTACTTTAGATATTTGCAGGCATGTGAGTTATATGATGGAGAAACACAGTGCAGGCAAAGCCTCAGCCAAATCATGAGGCCTATATCCTTAAAGACATTTATTTAGATGGCTAACTTTCAGTCACTGGAAGGCTTAAATGGACGGGGTTAGGAGCAGGCATATAGTCAGGGACAAAGCCTTGGCCATAGGACTACAGCCACCTACGTGCCTCAGCTGTGCTCCCTTGTGGGTCTCTGATCACAGCCTTACGTGTTTTGCTTGCATGTTAAGGATCAAGCTGTATATGTGAGTCAGGACTGAGTAAGGACTTCTGCCAGGTCATTTTGGCCAGGATTTGGGGTTCTTCCATCTTTTCTTAAAGCACAGGCTGTGAGTCACTTGCTGAAATCTCCTTTCTTATCTCTCCAACTTCCTGTCACTTCACGGACCTCAGGTGATGGTGGCCCTTTGATTTCTTCTGTCCTCTGCCTGTGATTTTTGTCTCTTGAAGACTCAGAAGGTACAACCTAATTTGAATTTTTGAATACAGCTATGTAAGCACTTCAGTGAACTTGCATAGCCTTTAGCATACAGGAAGTCAGATAATATCTAGTCTTCTGCCCATTAGGGCAAAAATGTGTCCCTAGCACATTATTAAACAATGCATTCTAGAGCACACAATACAGTATATCATATAACCCATCCTACAGTTCCCTGTATTAAAAGCAATCATCTGACTTTTCACATGTGACAGCATCACAGCATGACATCACTCAGAATCCACTGAAGTCAATAGAAATACCAATTTAGGTGGGTTTAGACCTCTCCTTTAGTGCCTCAGGTAACTCACTTTACACATCACAATGTGGGTTTTGAGCCTCCACCATGTTCGTCAGCCATTATTTTTCCTTCCAGTCTTGACCTAGACTAGGGACCTAGAAGATTTTGTTACTGATGACTCACACTTTTGGCAGATTTCAGACTTAAAGTGCCAAACTTTTTAACAAGATGACCTTGTCTGCCTGTGCAAGCATATTGCTTCTCTTCTGCTCTACACGTGCTGTTACAGTCATCCCTGAGGTTAGTAGGCCTTCTTGTAATGCAAATAAATTTAAAATAAAATAACATCACAATGCCTCTAAAGGAACACTTCCATGGCACTCTACTGTGTCTTGATGGCATAAACAAAATACCTAATGAAAAGTCACCCTTGAAAATCATCTGGCTCACAAAAGTGTGATTTTGCAATGGAATGGGGTGGCCCAAGCTTGGCTGGACCATGTTGGACCATGAGGACCTGTGGGTTACACAAGAGCTCTGCAGATTCTTAGTCCTTCATCGTCTGCAGATTTAGCCCCGGAACCATTTCTTCAAACTATGGTGAGACATAAACTTCCTTTTGTATTCAGCTACTTCATGTTTATCTGCCATTTCTAAACTCCTTCCCATCACAAAGGGAGGGTAGGCTCTCACTGATTTCAGTGACTTCACCTGCACTGGAGTATTTTTCTGTTTGTCTGTGAACCTCATTCATGCTTTTTCTGTCCTCATTTCCCAGAGGTGAAGCTTCAAACAATCCATACAGAGTATACAGAATCTACACACTCACTCTGGAGACCACAATATGTGGTATGTAAACAACTTTTTTTAAAAATAATGTATTTTCCTAGTAATCCTTACATATCCATCAAACTCTTTGTTATTTTAGAGAAGACTCATGCTACTCATAAAAAGCCCTTACCAAGGTCAGCCAAAATTCCAAGAAAAAAAAATAGAAAGGCAGGCAGGCAGGCAACTAATCCTTTTTGGAGCTGTCAGATTGTGACCTGAGGCATGCTTTCAGAGGATAGGCAAAAATCAGATTCTTTCCCAAATGAGGAACAATATTTAACTATGGAAAGCTACATGATGAGCATACAGTTGCTGCCTGCACAGAAAACATTCCCAAGAAGAGGACAGATATGACATAGTCAAAGTAGATGGTTACAAACTGCCAGACTGGCGGTACTGCCTCAGAGCTCCCACTCCTGCGCTCCTTTTCCTGGCAGTAGCTCACGTAGAGTAGAAAGAAGCAAAACCCATGGAATAATGAAGATGAATGCAATAAATATACCTGAGTCTGTCTACTTGCTTTAGTGGTTAATGCCACTAGAGAAACCCTGCAGAGCTTTAGGCAATTCTTAGTGATGAAGATTTATGAAGCCCTTTTAAAAACTTCATTAAGGGGTCAAAGAGATTTAAGTGGCCTCGCAAGCTCTGCACTGAGCCAAGAGATTCACTTTGCAGAAACTCCGCCAAAGGCAGCGAAGGGAGAGCTGGCTTGCAAGGACTTTTCATGCACTCTGGCCTGGGAGGAATGATGCTGGGTACCCTATGGATTTGGGCAGTACAGCATGCTGACAAAGTCCCAGGCAGGGTTGTAGAGAGTAAGACAGCTAAAGGAAGCTGCTTAGCAAAAGTAATTGCTATGAATAGAGTTAAGGCCAGCATACTATGCTAAGCAAGCCAAGTCTGCATACACTGCTCACATATCTCTCTTCTTCCAGCTTCCCTCGGTTTGTCCAAAATATGGTAAAGTATGTTTGTAGTTCAGATGAGATGTGTTTTCCTCCTCCTGATGACAAGCGCTGCCTGGATCCCTTCAAATCATAGCCCAGAATCTTACCTTCCATGCCAATGCCTTCAAGCAGTTGTTTAGAACTGTGATTATTTAGATATAAATAGCAGTGCTCGTTAATCTAGCAATCACTTACTCCCAGCTATGCAAATGCAAATTGGGTTGGCTTGTTTGTGTTTGAGGGAGAGAGAGAGAGAAGGTGGTGGCCGTAGGTGGGAAGGGGAATGTTCCTGGGTGCTGCTGTTATCACCCTTTCATCTGGCTGTGAGCCAGGGAACATTTCATCTGTACCCTGCAGAGCTGGGCCAATTTCACCGCCACTGAAGTGGGTGTGGATCATGCACACCTTGTAAAGGTGGTTCATGTACTGACAGATTGGGTCGACCCCATAAAAAAAAAAAAAAGCTCTTGGACATTTTTTTTATAGGTGTGCAGCAGAATATTCCCTGGCAGCTGGCAGCAAACTTTGACAGAATGAGAGAAGTAACAAGTGACAGGATGAGAGGAAACGGCCTCAAGTTGTGCCAGGGGAGGTTTAGATTGGACATTTCAAAAAATTTCTTCACCGAAAGGGTTATCAGGCATTGGAACAGGCTGCCCAGGGAAGTGGTTGAGTGGTTGACTCATTCCTGAAGGTATTTAAAAGACTTAGCAGTGTTAGGCTGACAGTTGGACTCGATGATCTTAAAGGTCTTTTTCAACCTAAACAATTCTGTGATTCTATGGAGGCTGCTCTGGTAGTGTCACAGGTAAAACTGCATTGCCTTTGGTTTGCTGAAGCTGCCCGGCCATCAGGAAGCAGCCACAATGGAGCAGATGTCATGAGCTGTTATAAAATCCAATATAAACCAAGGCAGCAGATCTCCTCTAGAAATGTGTTTCAGCTTGACTGCCCACCTGAAGCAAACACCCTTCACTAGATGGCTTATAACTTAATACGTGGGGTTTCAGATGAAATGCAGAAGGCATTACACAGCCTTAGTGGCTAGCAAGCAGGTGAGGGTCTCCCCTGGAGCTAGAAAGAAGGAAAGTAAAAAGAGAAAGATAGTAGAAGATGGAGAATGGGGGAGACCTGAGAAATCTGTGGTAAGAAGAGAACTGCCGGACTGAGCCATCAAAGACCTCCTTCACCTCATGTTGCATTTCAATAGCTGCCAGCACCAGGTACTTGCAGAAATCTCTCCCAAAAAGGCTGTATAAGGCAGTCCCTCTCCTGTTTTCTAATCCCATCCCCAGCATGTTAAATACCTTCAAAACTAAACGCCTTCAGTATGAATTGATATGGGCTCCTGAGTTTTAGCAGTGTGTTATTGGAAGGAGAATCTCATGATGGAGTCAGTTTAAGAATTCATTTTCATTATTTTAGGGGAGCTTGTTCATACTAGCCCTCATTTAGGAATGTGCTTTTACATTTGCGGAGCTTAAAGCGCCTGCTTTACACTAATTGAGAGGGATGGAGGGAACTAAGCGCTTGTGAGTGGTGTTCCTGAATCAGGTTTCATAGCAGAATGTCTCAAGCCTGGGGTAGCCTCCAGTAAGGGTTAAATTAATAAATGATGCAGCAGACGATGCTCAGTCACCTCTCTGGGTGATAGCACTATCTGGCACTACTTTAGCATCTATTAGAAATGCAACATTGGCTATAAAGCCTCCAAATCAAGCAGTAGCAATAATTCCCAAACAGTTATTTGAGAAATGATTCAATATTAATGAATAGCATAAGGAAGTTTTTCTACCATTACCTCCATCCTGCAGAATTTCCTAAAGGAGAAAAGGGCCTTACCTTGCTACCTTCATTTGAATACAATCATTTCTGATGCATTCTTGAAGCCAGCAACAAAGACAGGAGGTGTCCTCCCATCTGCGGGAGCAAGCAGAGATTCGGTAGTGAGCCGACTATTACGGTTGGCAGGAAGGAGAAACCTCCCTCATGACAGTGAGTCATGAGATGTCTGCGTTGACAAGGAGAACTACTACAGAAGAGCCAATTGCGTAATATCCCAAAGAAGAGCAATTAAGTGCCTTCATTGAGACAAGTTTTGCATGAGCTACACACTACAAAGAGCAATTTCATTCAGGCCATTCCAATGACACATGCTAGAGATAGGAAGTGCCGAGATAATAATGTTTTGCGATGGCATTTTGGGAAACTGGGGATCAGGAACTTTTCCAGAATGGGAAGCTCATTTTTCTCACTGAAGACTTTGTTTTGATTTCAAGCACTTCTGACTGTGCACCATTGCAACATTTTTTAGATACCTTCTTTATTGCTCCCTGGATTGTAGGACACAAGGAGATTCCTGCAGTAGACAAAAATTCTTCTGAGGCATGTGCTATAAGAGTGGAAGGAATGTGCTCTAGATCTTCCATAAATACAAGGTTAGCTCACTGTATCTAACTGCCTCTACATCAGGAGCAGTGCTCTTGCATACCCTATGGAGACTGGGGATATAGGGTGACAAAGAGAAGTGGTGGGTGGCTCGGGCACCTGGTGTCTGAGTTCCTGGGTGCTGATGTCAGACCTGGGTGCCAATAGTTCCCTCCACAGCCCTGAGGTGCAGCACGTTGTGTCTCTGACTGCCACTGCTTGTGACATGTTGCAATGGCTTAGCTAGGAGAGCAAAGCTGTTCTAGGGGTTGCTGTACTTAAGCCCACGTCACTAGTAGGCAAAACCCTGACCCTTATGGTTTAGGATAATAGCAACTGCAGACAGTAAAAGCACTTGGAGAGTTTAATAGCAGCTCCAGAAAATAAATTCACAGTGAAGTGTACCCTGATTCTTCATCTGGACCCATATTCATAGGCTGCCAAAGTAGGAAATGTCTGAGGTGCCAGGAATACATGAATCAGGGGCCCATTTGCCATTGTTGTGTTGGTTTCTTTTTTTATTCATTTTCCACAAGCAAAACAATACGAATGGTCATAAAATTATTTAGGGACTTGTGCTGATCCCCAATTAGCACTCCTAAGCCTTCTGCTCACTTCAGGTTTGAGAGTGAAACAAAAGATACACTAAAGCAGAAGGCAGCCCTGCTTTTCCTTAAGCCAGCAGGAACTTTGCCAGCATTTGTTTTTTTAAATCTGGTTTCCTCAGCTAATTTAGTCACGCAAAATTAGCAGCCTCAAGAAGGAAAGCGTAAGTGTGAGTGTGTTATGCCTGTTATACCCAAAAATGGGTTACATTTCCCATCAGCTCCCTCAAGCAAAACCTGCACACCTTTGAAGCACCGTAAATTTTTCTCTCTCTGTGGTAAGGCTTTAGCAACAAGTGAGCAGCAGTGTTTGTTTCAAACCTTCTTCTGTTGAGCTTTGGGTGCTGTCATGGCTCTTACCTGGGGGATGTCAGCCCAGCCACCACATCCTCTTTCTGCAGAGGGAAAGGAGAACGTTACTCTTTCTTTTCCCCTCCATGTGGTAAAAAGCCACAGGGAACCACAGAGTTGCGTCATCCTGAATTGCCGTGACCAGATTTGCCAGGGAACTTTTCCTACTGGAAAACAAAAGTGCTGTGACTGCTCATCTGCCCATGCACATACCCCAGGCTGTGTGTAGGAAAAGAGGTGGACAGAACAGCTCCTGCCCAGCACAATGCTGGTTCCAGGGGAGCATGGGGCGCAAGCAGGATGGAGAGCATCTGGCGTTGGCAGTGACAAGCCACCCCAAAACTGCTCTGTGGGCTCAGATCCCACCTGCTGCATCGACTGGAATGAAATTGAGTATTTGGGGGCTGCCCAGTCTGATGAAGGAAAAAGTAAGTGGGTCTTCAGGTAATGGGCTGCAAATATACCAATTAGGCTGCTGCAAAGAGAAAAGGAATACTTTTTTTCTCTGTTGGCAGACAGAAGTGATGGGCTGCCTGTTGAGAAAGGTACAGGCAACGTTAAAGATCCACCAGAGAAGAGTGGAGAATTCCCATCACCTGTGCTTTTAAGATCAGGTTAAGCACTGTAGGGAAAGGCAAGACATAGGCAAAAAAAAGGACTGAGTAGCCCTCTCAGATCCCTCCCCACAGAATACCTCTCTGGTTCTGCACATGAGTGATGATCCACATCTGCTGGTGGACAGTGCGGTTGCAGGGGAGAAAAGTTACATTCCTCAAATAAATGATTCATCGAAAATCAGCGACCAGTTCCAGGAAAAATTCACTATCAATGTTTTGCCTCAAACCTAATCATGAAACCAAGAAGAGTTAAGAGTTAAAAAAAGGAATGGCTGTGGCTCAGCAATGAAACCCCTTCAGCAATTAATCCCCACCAAGAAATACTGGCAAGTGCTGGAACAAACCTTTATTTCTAGAAATTATTTTAGCTGTGGAAAATATAAACTGTGTCTTCCCTACAGACACAGCCAAAACTAATCAAAATACTCCTTGTAACACAAAGGAAATACCTCTGGGCTGCGATAAGGAATATGAATGTAGTTCTTTTACGTCTCCACTAGCTAATAACAATAAGATGGACTGGTAGCCCATTTTCACCACGGAGATTAATAGCCGGGGAGAAACTGAGAAGGAGAAAGTACACTTTCAGTTTTCTTTCCGATGGCTAATTAAAAAGTCCATATCTGAGAGGAAACGTTGTGGAAATGAGAGCTATTTGGATGTGCCTTCCCCCCTATACTATCATTCTCCTTTGTGAGGAATGCTTTATTAACGCTAATCTCATCCCTCTGCTTTGACAGAAGTTACGGTTTCCTTCCTCTGCAGCCGCTAAGGCTCAGTTCTATTACAGGGTTTGTTTAATGGGAGCATTATTATTTTACTAAATTACCTCATCTTCTGGGAACAAACTTAACCTTGAACTACGAAGTTAAATGGCTTTTTAATGATGCAAGTCTGTTTGGAAATTGTGTTTTGATGACTCTAAATTTTCTTCATTCTGCATGTTTAATATGTGTAATATACACAAAAAAGTGACTCATTCCTGCAGATTTTCCTGATTCACTATTTTAAAATCAATTTGTTGCAATTATTAGGGTTAAGATAAGTGGGAACAAACATTCTTAATGGTGTTCAGGCACCAGTGAGGAGCCCCTCGCAGCACTAGGGAACCCATCTTCAGTAAGCTGGGAAATTATGCCAACATTGATGTTTAAATATTCAATGTTGAAATGTTTAAATTCTAAGATGGTTTAAATATCACTTTGAGATGTATTCTGGGATGGAACCTTTTGTGCTGCCATGACACTCAATGAGAAACTGTGAGAAGCAATGAGAAACTACTATTAACCCAAAGGAGATGGTGATTGGATCCAGAGTTTGTAGTCAGGCCACATGAATGTGATTTTCTAGGACGATCTGTGGCATGGTGGATCCATGTGATCCCAGAGAAATTAGGCTTTTGCTCACAGGACGGTTGTCTGAGTGCAGAGGGTGAAGTACGGTACGGGTCTATTTTGTAAAGGTCTGATGTACGCTAGAGGAATTATTGTCTTGGTTCCTGTTTGATTCCCTCCCAAATGCCTGTAAGTCACTGCAAACCCACACAAAAGACTTCTTGACTCTACAAAAATGTGTGTCTATGTTTAGGGTGTGTGCAATTTGGGTACTTCTGAGACTGTATTGCCCAGAGGTCACCTTTGGGCTAAGCTGGGGGCAGAGTTTTTTGTTTGTGTCAGCCTTGAGTGGGCAGAAATACATGAAAATCAAAGAGAAATATGCTGTTTGCTAACGGGGTAGCTACACTGTGATGACCTCTCTATTAAGGAACATTGTTAAAGCTTGTGAGCTTCTTGCCATCTCTCCATTCAGAAGAGCCCTGGAGCTTCCTGCACTAGGAGCAGAGGACTGGGTGCTGCCTTCCATTTCTCATCAAACCACTAGACCCACACAGCCAGGTGCAGTCCGTCACGTGGTTCCCAGAGTCACCGAGGTGCTCCAGACCCGCTGCACATGTGCACACACGTGTTCCTTGCCTGTCATCTCAGAAAGATGGTGCAGCCATCTGGGATGGTTCGGGAACCAGCATCGGGAGGCCTGAGCCCATTGCAGGGGCAGCAACTTCTTACCAGCCACTATATCTCCAAAGGAAAGGGACCCTTCTCTGGCCCTAGATGGATGTGTGGCTTCACATGATGAAGAAAAAGGTCCCCTAAAATAAGTGGCAGCTGTAGGCAGGTTGCAACACTGCCAAGAGGTTCCCAGGAGAAAAAGCTTCCAGGTCTGGTGAACAGGCTGGATAAATTGTCCCGAATGCTCCAGGCAGCCCTTACCCACATCAGGCTTCCAATTTTGCCCCATGCTGCTGAAGAATTAAAAGCAGGGTTGTCATGAGCAGGCCATTTTTAGCACATTTTTCATTCTGCCTTTCTCACCCCACAAAACAGTCCTGGCACATCATGTGAAAACAGGTGTGTCTAACGACAGCCTCAGAATTGGCACTAATTATTTCATCTGTTGTTAGACATCCAAAATCAGCTAGAAGTTTTTCAGAAGAGAAACCAACAGTTCTGATATCTGCTCTCCCAGGCCACAGAAGTTACTAAGCTGCTGTCTGAGCTTTGCACTCAAATTAAGAGCAGAGCCTCTTTCCCTGGATGCTCTCATCAGATGACCCACTACTAATATAACGCATCCAAAGTCACTCTGAGGCAAACTCTTCATCATTTTTTTGGTGTCATCCCAGTAAGATCACCTCTCATTCTCTTATTGCAGCTTTTTATACAGAGACCTTTGCGCTTGGACAAGGAATGGTAGGTAGTTCACCTAAAGAGACCACAAACAGCCAAGTGCCCCCCACCCACAAACTTTTATTCCTTCCATCACCCCCATTCCTATAGTAGTCCTGGGCTCCCACATTATTATGAGCCTCTGTGAAAACTCTTGCCCTGCAAAGCAGGATGGCCAACTTTTCCCTGGGCAAACCTTCACAGCTGTGCCTCAAAATATTTTTCAGGCAAGAGCTGTGGGACCACACAATGCCGCCAGCATCAGAAAGCTGAGGGAGGAGTTCTGGCAGAAGTTCATTATTTGGGGACAGCAGCAACTCCTCACTGCTTTCCTGTGGGATGGGGATGATCTGGACATAGACTGGGTTACAAGGTGATTTAGCCATGTTAGTCCCAGTATACTCTGCCAGTTTTCTTCCCCCACCACCCGGGATTGCCCAGGAGCCCTGTGCCAGTGCAGCCCCAGTGTCTCTCCAATGAGACAGCTGAGCATGGAAAGAGTTCCTGCCTTGCATGAGGGCTCCTCATGCCTTAAAAACCACAGCTTGACCACCTCTGCTGTATTCCGTCTTAATTGCCTGTAGCCTGAAGACAAAATGCCCTGCAAGAAGCCACTGAAAGTAAAAAGTCTGTATATCCTGCAGCTCCTTTACATGCACAAGAATATATTTTCATATTTCCTTCCCCTTGGCCTTCTGGTTATGTGCAAGTTCTGCTACCATAAATTTATGACATTGCTTGGACAGACAGTTGACAGACAAGGTCCTGCTGTGCTACTAAACATAAACATTTCACCTTCTTGTTGTGTTAAGCCTTGGCTGGATTTTTTTTTTCATCAATATTTTTTTTTCCAAATGGGAATGCAAGCAGCTGAAGCCCAGTAAGAAAACATGAAAATAGATTTCTAGGAAAGTAACCAAAAGAGCTTTAACAGCAGGACAAGTTGCTTATCAAGAACTATTTTAGGAACGTGAGGAAATGAAACTTTGAAGAGAGAGTTCCAAGAGGGAAGATTTACTGAGGAGCTGAGGGTTCAAAGCAGGATGACAGCACGGTTATCAGGAAACCTTCTCTGCACCTGTTTCTCCACCAGCTGCCTAACCATACTCCCCCTCCTTTCTGCTGGCAGCTGAGCGGCCGAGATCTGCATCCTCTTTGGTACTAATCCGCTCCACCGTCTGTCTGGAAATGTTTGCCAGTCACCTCATCCCCGCCTCCTCCTGAGCAGAGACATAAGACACAGTTTCTGATTTTAATGCCCAGCTGTGCTCCAGAGACCTTGTATAAATCCAAGTCGCACCCTCAGAAAACAGGGTCGCAGCATGCCTCAGTTTCGCATCTGTACAAGGGAAATATGTTACAGCTTTCCTTCCTTCTCGTGTATATTATCTAGTGAGGCTTCAGGCTCCTTAGGCTGGGAGGTGCTTCTTTCAGAGTTTATGTCCAGCATTTAATGCCAAGGGAACCACCTCAGATTCAGCTTACAGGTGCTGTTGTTCTTTAACGGTGCCTGAAGCATTTCTGTTATGGCCCATTGGTGCAAATTTACTGTAAATTTGCCCTTTTATGCACGGAGATGAAGTGTGGTCTTCCACCTGTGCCACTACTTTGCACATGTCTCTTGCAAGCTGCATATCAGAACTGCTGGTTTCACAAGCAGGAATCTCACCTTCCTCCTGCACACTCCTCCCCTGGATAAGTGCCCTGAAACTCTCTCTTGCTGCGCCAGATCCCAAGATCCCAGAACATGACACTTCTGCCCCTGTGCTGCAATGAGACAGCAGGAATGGGTGGCTTTGCTGAAGTCAGCAGAGCATCGTATAATGTCCTGGTTTTACATGTGATTTTGGAGTCAGTTTAGGATGATGAAGCTAGACACTTCAGCACGTAGGTGTCAAAGTAGACTCACACACCCTTTTTGTGTCAGCAAGTGAAGCTATGTCTAGATGGGAGAAACTGGAAGCACTTCCCATCTCAGCCAAATCCCAGCTCTACCCCAGACTGAACCATTGGCTTGCACCAGCTGCAGCACCAGCCAGCCTTTCCCACTTCCCTGCCTTCCAGGAAAGGGTTGGTGGAGCAGACATGGCCTGATGGGCTGCTTGCCTGCAAGGCTGGGGGAGGGTGACACACCCTGGTGTTCCCTGGCAGGCATGTCCAGGAATATCTTCAGATGCTTTCCCCATCAGCTGCGCAGAGGCAGCCCAAGCTGCAGCATGTGGTGGACATGGTTGTTGGCAAAGCTTTGGTTGCTAAAACCTCCTAAGCAAACACGGCTGCAGATCCCACCTGCATCCCTCCCAGGGAAGCCACCACTCTGACCTCTTGCCGCCTGCACACACAGGGCGTGCGCCGGACTGATGACAGACGTGAGGCAATGTAAACAACACTGCAGCCCAGCAGCCGGTTGCCATCTTGTCACGACTGGCAGTGCACAGGCGATATGAATAGGTCCTTGGGCACCTGCTCCCACAAAGGCCAGGCTGGCTGTTTGAATGCTCTTGTTTGAGCATTGCTTTTGCTCGCTCTTGGTGCATGCTTCCATATTCAAGCAGGGTGCAAGGTCCCAGGCAGCACCAGAGAGGCTGAGCTTGGGACAGGGTGCATGGGAAGAGATAAACCGCCCCGAGCCATGGCAAGAAAGAGTCACAGGTAGCTTGCAGAGGAAGAAATACCATCTCAGAGGCCCTGATGGGGCATCTACTCCTCAGCCACAAGGCAGGAATGCCAGCACATCTCCACTTTGCGTGACAAGGATGTTGTGGAGACCTTTCTTTAAGGCATGGGCCTGTTGTTTTGGTGCGATACATTGCAGCAGGTGGAGAGGGTGGATTCAACTCCCAGCTGATCATGGCTGGGGAGTCAAGGAAAAGACTGAGGAGACTTCTCTCACAAAAGCGCTATCCTCCCTGAACTTGAACTATATCCCATAATGATGAATTTCAAATAAAGGATGGCCCATTTAGCATGTAGATGAGGAGCCCATATCAAAGACCCAGGCTTCTCCTCGTCCCTGACAATGAGAAAATCAGTTTTAATATATCTTATGTATCAAGTTCATGACCTTCTTAAAGAAAACAATTCTCGTTTTAACATCCGTGGCTGAAATGTCTTTAGCAGTGTGTGACCAGTAGTGAGGACAGAGCTGTCTCCACCGCATTAAGCTCCACTTTACATTGTTTTTTTTTGCTGTTTTCTACCCTCATCCTCCCTTTGCTTGCAGGCCTTGCCCTGGTTCTTGGTTACTGTGGGGATGGCACAGGCGAGAGAAGCAGCTGATTGCAGAAGAGTGGTGAGACATGCTCTATGCACTTGGAAACTTTGGTCAGATGTGTATTTTTTGGTGTACAAATGCCACTAAGGTTTGCAGGGATGGGACTATTGCTCCAGTCATTGTTGTTATCTCAGGATCACCTGGAGGATTCATCCCAAGTCCCAGGCCTTTTGAATTAGGGAAAGAGGTATAGGGAGTGTGCTACAAGAGCTTCTAGTATGAGTTATATGCATAGTGCATATAAATTTGTACCAGTTAGATGTACATAGACATATATGCACACACATTTTTTTATGCATATGTATTTTACATACGAGTGTACGTATATATACACACATATGGATGGCTCCTACCACTGTACAACCCTCTAGGAAGCAACACTATGTTCTCAGTGCCTGGCCACAGCAAACACGTTTTCAGTGTCCCTGTTGCATTTACAGCCAGAGGTGGGCATCCTGTGGACTCCCTAAACTTTGGGGGTCTCAGGACCAGTCTCTCCATATCTGATTGCACATCCAAAGGCTGGCCAGCATCTGATCTCTGCTTTGGGCCTCTTTTTTTCCTGAGCAGGGAGCTCAGCCTGGGCTACAGCCTGCCCCTGGCATCACAGTGTTGTCTTCGACCACAGTGATATCTTCGAGGCATCTTGTAAGCAGCGAGGCTGAGTTTCAAGCTGAAGAGACAGAGAGCACAGGGTGGATGTTATTACATCGTCTGTAGAAAACTCCTGGGAGAGTGAGACCAAGCCTTGATGCTTTCACCCAACAAGCTTTGACCCCTTCAGAAAAAGCTGCCTTTTCCCTCTTTCCTTCCACCTCTCTCAGCAAAATGACTGAGCCTGTGTCAGTCCTGTGGCATCAGGGCACCGCGCCACCCTGCCGCAGCCATCCCCTGATGGTCTGGCGGGGTTGGTAGGCGTTCGGGGCCGAGAGGAAACCCAGCACCTTTGCACATTGGAGCCGTTACAATGACTTTTGTTGCTGATGGCGCATGTTTGGTTGTACTTGTTAAATCTTGTTAAACAGGAAACAGGTTTCGAGGCGAGAGGGTCCCTTAAAGTTCAAGCTCCTGCTTTCAAATGTTCTTACAAGATGCACAATTGGCACTGACTTACAGGAAATATTTAATTGGAGTCGGAAGGCGCTGGCTCCACCGACCTTGTATTACATTCCTCTGCGTGCTCCTTTCACAATGATTTTCACCTATAACTTGAATCAGTGTTTTATTTATACCAGCCAATGGTGAGCTCAGCAGCACTGAGGGGACGAGCGGGCCACAGAGACGCAGAGACCAAAAGGGAGGAGCGAGCAGCAAGGAACAGTCTTACGAAGCAGAAGGGGCTGCCGCAAACCCGAGAGTGACATATTTATGAGTCCAGTATCGGTTGCCTGCACTGATAAGCCACGGTCATTAAAGGAAGGAAAAGTCACCTTTGTGTATATAAAATATACAAGATTCATAGTCTGAAAAGACTCGACAGGAAAGCATTAGGTAAATAAAGGATATCCCATAAAGCATAATGTGAAAATTAAATTACCTCATAAGGGAGGAAGGCTGTCTGTCCCAGCAGTGAAAGTGAGGAAAAATTAAATTCCTCTATTCCATCCCAAAGCTGATTTGGCTTTGGGGTTTTGGGTGGATCTAGACACATTGTTACTGATGTCTACAAAAAAAGTGTTAAAATCCATTCTGTTGGACTAGAAGCATTGCAGCTTCCCATAAATTTTCACTGTATGCTCACAAGGTGGTGAGAAGCATCTTATGCATTGCTGCTCATGGTGGCCAAATTACAGAAGTGCCATTTCAGGGGCGAGCTGGACTTTCAACATTATTGCCAGTTTTCAGGTCTCACCAGAATTTCTTTTGAACTGATTTTGGGAGCCGTACTTGTGAAACACTTGGAAAAGTTTTCATCCCTCTTCCCTGAACTTTTCTTTTCTGGTGAGTGAAATATATCCAGGATCCCCATATTTTTGCTTTAACTGGTCAGTGCGCCTCCAAAGCTGAGGAAATGTTGCAACGTCAGGGAGAGGCAAAAGGAGGGAAACTGGAAGAGTTCACTTATTGCACTATCCAGCAAAAGAGATAATAGGAAAAAAAGAAAAGAGAAAGAGGAAAAAGGAAAGATAATCCAGTATGTCAAAGCTTTATAATTAAAATCTAAAGTTTTTTTAAGAAATCCTTTTTTTTTTAAATACAGAATATACAATTTCACAAGTAAGTGGTCTGCTACCGGTTGTCCCTGTGGAAGGTATGCACAGCCCCTGCCTTGCATACAAGTGACTAACCCATGAGTAATGTATAGCTTTGCAGCCTCAGCAGCGAATCCCTGCGGATAGAGCCCTCAGACCCTCCAAAGCCGTTAACCGAAAGCCTCACTGATGCCCAGGGTCTTGGCGCAATGTTTTTGTTGGGGAGGAGCTGATTCGACCTGAATCAAGCCAATCTCCTTTTTTATTGTAAATTTTGATTTCAGAGACATGATCCCCACAGTGGTTAGGTAGATCTGAATAGCAGCTTGTAGCCACTCTTAAGGTCAGATTTTTTCCCCCAGCAGAATTCACAGATCAACATCTATTTAAAAATGTGTCTGTCTACTTTGGTGCTCTCTCTGCATGCACAAATCCTAGGGGGAAGCCATTTCCCCAACATGCTGTGGGATTTTGGAAGGATAACTTAAGCAAAGGGCTCAGCACCGGTTCTTTGAGTCTCCGTTCCCAGGGACATGTGCCACAGTTGCTGATCCAACTGAAAACCACATTTGACTTCTCTGGTGCACCACACAAGAAAATCAAGCTGCTCTGGTGCCCAAGCAGGGGCCTAGGAAAGAGAGAGGCACTTATTCAGCATAGCCTGCTTTTTGCCCTGGAGTCTGCATCAACACCTCTTCCCACCCACTCTTCTGCTCCAGATCTTTACAGGTCTGCATCACGTTGCTGCTACATCTCATTCTGCCTGTGAAGCCCTTTGCCCTTCAGGAACTGACAGTTTCTTCTCCAGGGCATCTCCAGCCCTTCAGGCCGCTGAATCAGGCAAATGTACTAAGCATTAATATGGGTGACTACTGAGCAATGGAAAGGAAGCAAGCAAGCAAGCAAGAAACCTATTCTGGGCAACTGTATTGAATCAATGAAGGTGAAACTTATCTTTGCAGACCAGTAATCTAATAGCATCACTTTTGCACGTCAATACAACCGTTAAAGGGTCACCATAAACAGCTCTTCTCCCATTTTTGAAACCTCCACATTATAACCCATGGTGTTAAACTTAGAAGTTTCTTTTTCAAGTCAAAACAAACACAGGGCCTGGCTTTCTGCTCATGGCAATCAACATTGCTCCAGTGGCCTCCATCAACCTGGCTTTTACCAGACGGGTCCCTCGCTCTTCTGGATCTGCCTTTTCCTTTCAAGTGCATGGGAGGAGGTCCCTTTTTTTCATCACACTTCTTCAAATTGAAAGGTGCCTCTGAGCAAGGGAACCAATATCACAGCCAGGTATATGCCTAAGAAACTATGACTAAAAAAACAATAAAACACTGATTTGCCACCTCTGGAAATGCAGTTTAGTCCAACTCTGTCATCTTTATCCAGAGCCCTTGGGGACATTTCTTTATTTGTAAGGGGTTTACTTTCAAAACTCTGCATGTGGTCTCCCATTAGATAAATAAGGTGTGATCCAGAAGTGAGAAATAGGAGATCAGCTTTGCAAGAAGCCTGCTAGATGAGGCAGCTTCATTTCATTTGATTTGGGATTTTTCTTTTATTCCCTCTTTCGCTCTTTGCTGGTGTCTCAGCTCACTCTCTAATAAATAACTAGTCCACGTCACTAAACCGCTGCACATAACTCAGAGCAATTTGTTACTGTTGGCAATGTCTGTGCAGCGGGGGCCCAGGAACAGGCCAGCATGGAAGCAGTAATACCTCCCACTCTTCAGGAGCATGATTTCTGCCTGATTACAGAAGGGGTCATTGGTAGGACAATGCAGAGAAGGTCATATACAATTGCCTGCACACAAATTGTATGTGCTGCATGATCCTCACATAAGCTACTTTACCCAGGAGTATCCATCAGGAGAAATCGGTCCTGTGATATCAACACCACAGATGTGGCAGGACGTTAAAAAAACTTAATACAGATTCATAATCACCAGAACACAATGAAAGTGTCTGAGCACTTTATATAGCCCTGGGCCCAGAGGATAGTTTAAAATACAGAAATTCCTCTAGAAACAATGTTATAATAAATCCGCTAGGCCTAAGGTCCTTCCAAAGGTAAGACTATAAACACAGTCTCCAAATACTTGGTGAGGCTGTAACATTAAGAGTCATGTATGGCTTTAAAAAGAAATGAGAAAGGACTACACATGTTTTTTCCCTTGATTCCCATCTGTCGATCCTTCATGAACACCAAGTGGTACAAAGAGGGACCCTTCCATAGCGTGGTTATTTTGATGGTTCCCACCACAAAATAATTAGCCGGGAGTCAAGCTGCAGGGAAAGAGGGATTTTCAGGGTCCTGCCTGGAACAGGAAAGCTCAGCTGTGCGCTGCCTGCAAAACGGTTTGAGGATTAGCTAAGGGCATGTGGCACTACATAGATGGGGCACCTACTTTTCTTCTTCCCAGAAAGCTGGGCTGAGGGAGGTGGAACAGCATCTCCTGGTCTTTGGGAAATAAAAAAAAAAAAACCTCATCCTAGCACATGCCAGTTGCTCTAGCTCAGTGGGATCTTTCTCAGCTTCCCCTTGTCTACACACTTGTAAGCATATAGTCTTTAAACCACCTTTCTCATTATAGCCACCTTCCTTGAGAGCCCTTTTAGATACCAAGTCATGGAGGAAGGAAGCAGAGGGAACATGTTTTCTATACACTCTGATCTCTCATTGCCAGTTAGCTGGTCTCTGTGGATGTTGGTGCTTGAGCCTGGAAACCTTGGGCTCATTGGAAAAGCCTCAAATGAAAGGTAAAAAAGAAGTCAGCAGAGCAACTGGAGGGCAACTGCAGTTTACCTGGGCTGTAACATCTGGGTTCAGCAGCACCATGTGCCAGTGCTTTCCAATTTTAAAGTCATCTTATTTGTTTCTGTGGGGACTTGAGGTAAGTTTGTTATTCATTGTTGGTTTTGTGCTTTTTAACAAAGCACCTCTGGAAAGAGCACACTTTCCAAAAAAGACATTGTTCAAGGTAATAAAACAAGAGGGAAAATAGGAGATGTGGGGGAAGGCAAGGGAGAAGCAAAGCAGAAAGAAAATCTCCCCAGTTGCTCTCAGTAGAAAAATACTGAGTCTATAGGGTGTGACAGGTTAAAAAAGAGAGGGCCTCCTGGAATTTTTCAGATACATTTCATGGAAGACCATTTATTCTGGGAAAAAAAAAAAAACTGCTCAGTTTTTTCTTGAAATGTTATTTTGGCATTTAAGACCATGGGAGAGCCAAGTAAGGTAGAATACCAAACTCCCAGAGCAAACATGCACGAAGCAGAAAGAACTATGGCAAATCAGGTTTTGGCTATGGCCAAAATGACCAATGACCAAAATAAGGCTCTAATGACAAATTTCCTAAGGGAGTTACAGGATCCTTGTATAAAAGCCCCAGATTGCCCAGGACCCTCACTTAAAAGCCTCTGCTGCTCACTCTTTGGCAGAACTGGGTTGCCCATTTCTAAAGAAGAAAAGTCAACTTGGAAGAGGAACGCGATATAATTCGGACTTGGGGAAAGGAAGGTGATTTGAGCTGCTCGGCTCCAAATGCGACAGGAGGCAGCACAGGGTAGATGAGGGAGCTAGGAGACAGGCCAGAATGCAGAGGAGCTGAGCATCCCATGGCCCCACTCTGTGGGCACAAGAGCAGATTTTCTGCCCCATATGCCACCGCTTCAGCAGATATCAGGAAGGGCAAGCACATAAAAAGTAGCCATGTTGGTGATGGGCACTGCCTATGTCAGTCATCTGTGAGGAAGAACAACAGAAAGCAAGTCTGCCATCTTTGGCATCAAGCAGAAAGATAAATTTAATAGCAGAAGGGACAGGCATAAGATTATCACTTTCCCTATCCCTTTTAAGATTTGACCAGTCAGCTGATGATTAATGCTAATATACAGGTACCTCAAATAATGCAGAAGGTTCAGATAGCCCTGTTGGTTATCAATTAATTGTTTGAAGACAACAACAAACTATTCATGAGAGATGAATACTAAACTGAAATTACTAGCTTTACTTGCATAATTCACAACAGTGGCATCTTACTGGGCAAAAGAGTGAACCCAGGCAGTTTGCAGTGATAACAAACTTCACAAAATGATGGCATTCACCTCATTTTGGATGTTTCACAGTAGCCTGGATGCCTAATAAGATCATGTGAAGGAAGGATTTTGTGGAGTATCTCTCTATCTGTGTAATAATTGCTGTAACACCGAGCCCCTGTCTAGTCCTACGAAAATAAAGGAGCCACTCACACACTCAAAAGTCAGACACAGCTACTTGTCCTGCTGGATCAAGACCAAATCTCTTGTGTTTCAAAAATGGAACAAAAATCCACCACAAATTCTCATGTGATTTCCAGTATTTCCCGTTTCAAGGCAGGCTACAAATCTTGCTTGAACACTTCACAGTGCTACACCTTGCAAGCCAATCGTGGTCAGACCCAGCAATGACAGCCCTTCCTTAAAATGGAAAATAGTTCTTATAAGATATCTGTGCACATTCAAACTTCAAGTTTCAGTGTGAAGTTGGTTCAAGTTTGGGCTTATAGATTAGCTCTGCCTGCTAACTTATTTTTGAGCAATATTCATTTGCCTCTCTTAACGTGTTTTCTGTCATGCTTATCTTTCACTGCTCTTGCCCAGCATTTCCAGACCTGCTACATCTGCACCTTTTACATTACTTATTTCTCTGGCAAGAATGAGCCCCTCCTCCCTTATCCCTGTGTAAGTAACATCCATCACTGTATCAGCACCTGTCTGAGCAGCACTAGGGAAGGGTCAAGGTATTATTTCCTACCCTTGACAGGTGTTATAACAACGCTGAACTACCCCAACTTGTAAAAGTTTCCATTCTGCAAACTACTGCGTGTACTTTTCTTCCTGCTATTCATCCTCCCCGGTGGTTTCTCGGCTTTGCTCATGCCAAGGCAAAAAGCCACTCACACTTCCACAAATGCAAAAGCGAAAGACAGATTTTCTCCATACTGCACAGAGTCAAGAAGAGCCAGTGCACATGAGCACAGCCTCAGGGGTCTCCTGTGATGGCTGTGGCTGGCATTGCCCCTCCTTGTTCAGGCTCTGTCTGAGGCACGGTGCTGGGAAACCTCCCGCCAGGCAGGGTCATGCTCGGGCTGAAATAGGAGACCCAGAGGAGCAAAATAACCACACAGAGGCACAGAAATGCGTGTCAGACACCAAAGAGTTACTCCTTGTCCATGGAGGGGGTCAACCCACACATGCACTTACACAGGTTTCCTACATAAGCAACGTTATAACCAGACTTAGGAAACCAGGGCAAGGATCGGGCCTGACTGTAATAGACACCAGGCAGATAACGTAGAGTTTGAACTCTTGGGATGCTAGTTTGGTTGCAGCAGGTGAAAAAGGTGGAGGAGATAACAAAATGCCAGTGGTGAGTAGAAGCAGTAGTGCAGGCATGCACAGCACAAGCACTTCTGGAGTGCTCTTCAGAGAGATGCTGGATCCTCCTCTTCTCTCCGCATTCCTCACTCTCCTTTTCTGCCCCCTGTGGAGGAGCACACACATGCACCGTCATACCCACTGTGCATAAGCCTTTTGCACTCTCCCTCCTGTAATATCCAGAGAGTGAGAACAGTTTAAGAAACCAATGATCTATTAAAAGAGCATGCCATGTGTGAGAAATGTGAAATATTTGGAGGATGGATTCTTGGCCATGCAGAAGTTACACATCTAGGCAAGTTAGCTGTCTTTTTAATGGGAAATAGGCATCCCTGCAAGGTGACCTGTTTCATCCTAGCATAAGTGTCCAGACTAAACAAGGTTAAATCACTCTTTGCCATTAAATCTCTCTGGCCATTGATTAATCTGGACAATTAGCTGAAATTAAACATCTAACTTTCAATTAAGTGGGATGAATCTCCTCCCTTGGGTCCCAACTGCTTAGATGCAGTTCAAAATTTCTCACATTCTACAAGATGCATTTCCCGTTAGCTTGAAATTCAGAGAGAAAACACAGCAGGTTGTTCATCCAAGAAAAAGAGAAGCTCCTTGGAGAGACTGCTTTTTGGGATCCCCAACTCTCTACCTCATGTACACCCTTCCCTTTAGCAATGACTTATTCCATCTTCATGCAAATCAAGCAATTACTGCTGAGGGCACCAGTGTCCAGGCACAAAGATTATGCCTGGTCTTCTCTGAGTCACTCCAGGAAACACGAGGGAATTTGTATATCCAGATAACAGTGCAGGAACAGTGCATAAGAGAATGCTACAGGGGAGGGAATAAACTTTTTTTATTAAAACAGTTAATATTATTATATATTAGTCTACGTCCTCCATTTTTCATGGTTTTTGTTTGTTTTGTTTGTTTGTACTTAAGGAATAACTAACTACATCTTCTTGCATTCTGTTGCTGGTAACCATTGCGGAAAAGCTGCAGAATTCCAGCCTCAGGGGTACCTGAATATTTAAAGATTGACTGGACCTGTTCAGAGGTAGATTGACAATACTTCTGGCATCCTGAGGTTAGCAAGCCAGTGGGGCGGACCACATCCCAGTGCCAAGCATTAAGTTATTTCTACTCTCCACTTGGACTCCTGCAGATTGAGAGGTGGAATAAGAGACATTACAGCAGCCTTTGTCCATCAGAGGCATCTCCCAAGCAGAGGAATCCTTGCAAAGACTGCCTTTTTTTCTTTTTTAATCTAATTCATTCCTTAATTATGATTAATTCTTTAACTTAGTTTGGCTATAAATCATAAAGCAAGCTCAGGGATTTATCCAGCAGACACGCACAGCTTCTTTGACACACCACTGGCACCGAATCTCCTCATTCACTGGCAAAAGTGCTTTCAGTAAAACCCAGAAAAAGAAACTGCAAAACCAAACAAGAGCAATAAAATAATACCCTATGCAGAGGATAAAGAAAAAGCCTAAAGTCAGCATTTTATCTGATAGTCTGTCTTCAGGAAATGCCTGTAAAAACAGTTTTGGAAAGTAATAGCTGATCTGGCTGCTGATATTCCGTGAAATAAGAAAGGTGCAAAATCCTGGTGCCTATTTTTTTTAAGAAAACAAAATAGTTCTCACCAGAAGAAAAGCATTCTGCCACCCCACAAAAGGCAGAGTGCCTTATTAAGGGTAAAGTATTAGAAGATACAAAGCTGCCAGAAGAAGGATTCATGTATTTGTAAGAGCAAAAGGAAATAGCTCTGCATGAAAAACAAGTGAATGGAAAGGGATAGACAAACACAGAGGAGGCCGCTACAGTGATGAAGTGTTTACCTAGCTGGGCTCTCTCTGAATCTCTGAGTGCCATCATCACGGTTTTCCTCATTCTCAGAATTTTTATGTGTTTTGTTTTTGTTTTTGTTTTTTTTTTTTTTTAATAGACCGGTAATCATACCCATGAAAATCTCAACCCTGGTCTCCTTTGCTGCACATCTTCTCTTCTTCACTCGTACGATGGAATGTATTCTGCAGGAGAGAGAAAAAGCCAGAGAGCTGGCAGGTGTCATACTCTCATTAAAGACAAGAAATGTAGCCACAAAGGTCTTTTTATTGTTATAACATCCTACCTAACCACTCTAGTTAAGCAAGGCACTGTAAGTGTTGCTCCTAAAAGTGAGCTCCCCTTCTTTCCTCACATTCACACTTATTCAAAACACATATGCCTCCTGCAATGGCAGTGGAATTGATCTTGCTGTGTCAATACCTTTTTCCAGGGATGGAAGTTGAGTGCAATGCAGAGAAGCCACACATCTGCAAGGCAAATGATATCCTAAACATGAGACCAGAAAACAAATGCACAGCACATGGGAGCCCTGGCAGATGTACTGTCCTGAAACCTGGTAGCAGCATAAATAACACTAACTTCGCTGTCATCACCCAAAGTCCTGGGGCAACGCTATTGTGGGGGCACATTTGATTGCAGGGGTGCTTCCCAGACTGACACATAAGTGAGCATCATCTACTTCAGTTTATGGTTTATTTTTCATTTCTTTAAAGACAGCGGGAGGCTACTGAGGATGAGACGTGGAGAGGTGTCCCCATGCCTGCAGCTGGGGGAGTGGTTCATAGGGGGGTGGCTGGAAGATGCTGCACCTCCTGGCCTACTTGGCCGAAATGGCAGCTCAAACCTTGCTTCCCTCAGTTGTGGTTTATGGTTTCTTGGGAGGAGGGGCTCTTGAGAGGGAACGGGGGAGCTGATGCTATAAAATAGGCTGTAAGTCAAATGTCAGCTTTTCTGGCCAATGTGAGTATTTGTAGAAGCAGCTCCCAGATTGCCCGGGCTGTCGGGCAGTGGGATGGCTCTTACTGAGTTGGGCAATATTGGGATCAGACAAGCAGTGTAGTGAAGGCAGGAGATCAGACACATGACAGACAATACTGGGGTTGGGGTCAGAAGGGGCAGACTAAGATGGGTGTTTGGGGGCTGTCGAAGCATGTGCATTTTAGCCAGCTGTGGCCAGCTGCCAGTCTCCAGTTGTAACTACTGGATTGCAGGTGAGGGAACCTGGAGCTCTGTGTTCAATAGCTTTGGGAAAAACAAAGACGATCAATAGGATCCTTATACCTGTGGGAGTCCTCCCCAGAGCCCCTGAAAGTGTCTGGTATATTAAATAATTGTAAGCTCAGGTGCTGGATGCAGCATGCCTGGAAATAGTATGATAGAAATAAAGTGGCAGCCTGTCATCCAAGCCAGCTGCTCGAGCGTCCATGTCTTCCTCACATCTAGTGCCAGAATCAATTGGCCGATCCAGATCCTGATCTGATATAGCAGTTACTGGCATGGAAAAGGGAAGGGAACCATCCAAAACAATAATAGCAAAATTAATATCTCTATAGAAACTGCCTAAGCAAACAGACAGAATAACCTAATCCAACCAAAAAATAAAAAATGATGCCTCTGAACAGCAGCAAGTGGAAGATAAGAACTAGTCTTTTATCAAGTCCAGAGGCCTCTGGGACAGAAGGAAAAACAAGTGGAAGATCAAATGAATTGTGGGTCAAGTAAAGCACTAGGCAAAGAAGTTTGAAGCCAAACCACAGGACACATTTGTCAAGCTCTTAAAAAAATAGAAATGCAGGATCAAAGCAGAAGCACTTTGCAAATATTAACATTTGTCACCTACTTTTACTTTTGATGTACTTCATTTTGAAGACACTTCTCCCTTTTCTCTTTTTTTTTTAAACAGGATAATCTAATCTTTCAGTACACACACTTGCCTCCTTCAAAAGAAACACAATGACACAATATTACTGAAACATGGAAGACTTTAATAAGAACAGATTAAAAGAACCAACATATGGAAAACAAGTAATAAAAATATATTAAGCAGCAGTCCAGGGAAATGCTGTTGACACTGTTGTCAAATGTTCTAATATACAGGTTTTGGTAGATGTCCCAACAAAATATAAATGAAACAATAACTCTTTGTATTGCCTCACATTTGAGTGGAGGAAGAGCATTCCTGTAGCACTTGAGTCAGCAACAACATGATTTAAGAAAATCATGTTAGCACCAAAGGGATCACACTCATTACTGGTGTGTATGTATTGTTTTGGACTTGCTACCCTATTGATTAACAGGATCAAAATACGGATTAAAAAAGAGAAATAAAAAAAGGCTTGAAAATTTTTTCTGGAGCATTTTCAGCTTTGTGTTTGTCCCTGCTACTCCAGCACTGCAGCTCATGTTCTTCAGACAAAGACAGCGAAACGAGCCCTAACTCAATGGTGGGCTGATGTTCCTGCAAGACTGGGTGACAATTTTGTTTTCTTCCTCCCTTCAGTCAAAAGGTTTTCATGTCTCTGCTGACATCCTGAGCTGCAGGATTGCCGAGGGAAGCAGCATTTGAGGACCTTCAGCATGCATCAAGAGCGACCTTCTTCATGCTGAGAGATTTACGCTGAGGTACTGCTTTGCAGGGCGCAAGATACATAACAACAATACCTCAGGCTGAATTTAGGAAACTCAGTAATTGTCAAGTGTGGTAAATCATCTTTAAAGCAAACACTCTTAAAAGCAGAGAGATAAAGTTCATTCCCCCATGATGAGGCAGTAGCGAGGAATACGGCAAGGCTGTGGGCAGGGTTTCAAAGCAGCCCGGTCACGTTGGGCGAGATACTGCCGCCTGCTCCTGACGGGATTTCTGAGACTGCTGGCACCAGGGTGACAGGCCGGTAATCGTTAACAGGGGAAGTCTGTCTGGTGCCTGCTCTTTGTTCCAGCCCCACTTTCATATTTGAGAACCCTTATGGTATACTTTCTATTCACAGCAACGTTTTAGCCTGTCGCAAGTGTGGCCCCAGTGATTATAGTTAGGCAAATACAGCAAGAACCCACACATGCTTGAGTCCTTCAAAGTATCTTTTTTTTTTTTTCTCAGTTTCCACTTGTTAATATTTGACTGAGTCTGTAGTTTCAACAAGTATTTCCCAAATATATTTCAGCTTTCAAAAAAAAAAAAAGAAAAAAAAAGAAAAGCCACTGAACATTTACGGTGCTCAGAGCATTTATGGCTGAAACTCGTTCTGCAGGTTCAGCCATCTGTCCTGCCCGTCCTTGCACAACCGTACTCTTGTAAAATGCAGCTGGTCATCTTATTGGGGAACTCACAACGCCCCTGGCACCACGTTTGTTCCTGGATATCTCACCAGGATGACTTCTTGGAAACAGTAAAGCAAGGAAGATGCTATGAAGACATGGCTCAAAATGCTTACAGCTGCAAGGGGGAAGTAGGCATTGAAATGCAGATAAGAATCTCTCAAGGGATACACCTGAAGGAAGGTCATGCCCAAAATGAGGGACTGTGATCATCTCCATAGAAAAAGGATGATGGGACACATGCTTCTGACTATGTTAAAGTGAATTGCTGGGCCAACATGATTATTACTCAGATTACCAAGTGGGGTGATTGCCATTGCTAACTACTATCCACATAAAAGAGCTTGTCAAGGGGATCCATTCTTGCAATTTACTGTTGAAGATCTGTACCTGAAATTTCACGGAAGTTGGAATAAACAGGATCCCAGCAGCTGCTCTTCCAAGCACTTTGTAAAGATCTACACAGTCTTAGCACAGGTGACTTGACATGAATTTACACAAAGGCTTCTTCATTCTGCTTCTGGCAACATAAACCATTTTTAAGAGGATATCAATGATACCGTTCTGATGGAAGTTACAACAATTGTTCTTATGTGAACCTGTACATCTATTTTAAGTCTCCTTAATCCTACACCAGGACACATGTGAAACTGGAGAATTTTACATACCCAGCTTCTTTTTTCAGCCATGCACATATATCAGTCCTGGATTTCATATTTCTGTACATAAGACTATTCCCTTTATAGTTATATTGTTTGAACACCAAGATGGGGAAACAAGGACACTGCAATATAGTAACAAGGACGCCCATTTTCCCTTTGAAGAAAAGCTCTCTTTTTTTTAAAGCTTTATGTTAGATGTAAACAATTGTGTGTTCTTAGAAATGATGGGTATTTTTTAACATGCTAATATAGCATTATTGTAATAACCTTCAGCAAGCCTGAAAGGCTTTCACATGAGCAAAGAAGGAGGCTGTGGGGTTCATCTGAAAGCTTGTCTAATTACACAGACTTACAGCACTTGCAAAAATAGGGTGGAAACTGCACTGCATGACAGCAATTCCACTTTCATATTGCCTTGCTTATAACTGGAACAAAGTTACTTTAGGAGAAGCTCTGGCTATGGCAATTAAAATATTCTGATCTTACCCAGGGATAAGGGGGAAAAAAAGTGTTGGGAATGCTGAAAAAGGGAGAGAAAATTTTCCTAACAGGTTGACTTCCAATAATTATATAATTAAGGTTAATAACATGTATTTAAGGTGCAGAATAAGTGCTTGAATCAAGTAATTTTTTAATCAGATCTGTCTCACTTCACCATAGGAAAACTCAGAACCAAAGAAACCCCCAAACCCAAGAACGAAAACCAAAAACCATTGCTGTCCTCCCTGATGCTGTTTCAGTGCTCACACTGCCCCTTGCAGATGACCTGGGTGAAGACCCAGTGTTGCTGAGCTGGGTTTTATGTGGACACATAAATAACTCTTAAATTTTGCATTGGTTTCTTCCCATTCTTCTCCCAGGCCATGGATGCTGCCTCTCCACCTCTGCCATTTCCCAGACAGTACACGTTAATGCCACGTCTCCGTCACCTCTCCGCTGTTACCCCTTCTTCCAGGTGTCTCTTTACCTTTGTAGATGCTTATTCCACTATATCTTCTAATCTTCTTTTAATTTCTCATTGAGAAATCACAGTTGGTGCTGTCTTGTCATTTTCTTCTTGGGAGACACCACTTCTGCTGTAGCACATGGAAAGATCATGGCTTTTCTTTCAGTAATATCACCAGGTCAAGCAGGTAAGCAGAGGCAACCTGCAAGCTGTTATCTATAGGGTCTTTGGTTGCTGTCGAACAACTCCTCTTCATAGCACTTCTTCCTCCTGGAAATGCAGCCATGGAACAGTTCACATTTTCAAAGTGTAAATCAGGCTCCTATCTTGGATGCAACTGGCACAGTTAGAGCACAGTCTGTTTAAATCAGCTTAGAAAGTGAAAACCAAATAATGAATGAGCACAGAAAATTAGCTTGGCGAAACTCCACCACGATGATTTGTTTTCCAAAGTGCAACTGATTTACAGATTTGAGGCCTCCATTGGTGCTCTCTAGGTTTAAAGCAAGATATTTCAACAAAAATTATAGCTGAAGAGCAGTTCTGCTGATCCAGGAAATGTTGTGAGGGTGACAGTAAATGCTCGAGGTATGTGCAAGAGGGGTATATCCCAGCTGGTAGTGTTTACATCTATGCACAAAGCGGCCAAGCAAGCGGAGTTCCTGAATTTATTGGCTTTCCAGACCCCCGCCTGTGGCCCCGCAATCTCCCCACTACCCCAATGGGCCTAGAGCGGGTTTAGCCAGATTCCTGCAAATTCCCACCAAAAAGGTACCCTCTGGCTGGAATGGGCACATGGAGGCTTGGCTGCCTCTGCGTAGCTCCCAGCTACTCACTGCCGAAACCATTCCTTCCCGCTGGGGCAAGGTGATTCCCCAAATAGCTTGGGTACTGGGGCTGCACTCGCTGCCCAGTCTGGCCCATAGATGGTGAGGATCAGAGCATCTGATTTTAAAGTGGCCTTTTTTTACCCAGCAGCTTTGCTTGTTGTCATTATTGCTCGCTAGTGGGATGGCTGCGGTGACCTGGGGCGCTGGCTAAGTGTGGTGCAGACCCTGCAGTGGGTCTCTCACCTCTGCCACGCCGCAGAGGGCAGAGGAAAGCCTTCAAGGGCTAAACCACACGTAACAGCCCTTGGAGGAAACAAATGCAAAACAAGCCGCTTCTTTGGGCCTGCTGCAGTTTTTCTTACACTGATAATAAAAGGAGAACAAGATCTCCGTGTGCTCGCTCCTATCTGCTTTCCACCCCGAACGTTTAACATCCATCAAATTCTTGAGTGAGGAACCAGCAGTTCTCGGAGAGATTGACCTACATGCTTCGTCAGTCATAAAGGAAGTTTTATCCCTTAATAAACTGGAAAGTGACTCTTTTATTGACGACAGAGGCACTGGTAGCTGACACCAAATGGAATACCTGGCTGCATGCCTACCAGCCATGGGAAGGTGCCCACAGGCATTTAGGAGCTCTCCAGGATGGAGCAGCTTTTTTTTTTTTTTTTTTTTTTAACTGCCCGCTTCAATTAGACAACAAAAA
>VZTL01007968.1:31828-77535 GCA_013400535.1 Scopus umbretta
AGGCTGGCAGTCATAAAACACACAGGGGCATCATCAGGTAGATTATGATATACTGCAAATAAACTGAATTTATTTATTTCCCCTTCCAAATAGAGAGAGGATGGTCCCCACCCAGCAACAGCACATGCTTAACTCCAACTAGGGGCTCAAACCCCACTGAAAGGGTTAAATTCAGCCCCCTTTGAAGTCGGCAAGGGCAACCCTTCATCTCAATAGGGTGGGTTCCTCCTCCCAGCGCTAAGTGCTTTGATGAATCAACACTGTAGCACCCAAACGAGGTGCAAAGCAACATCATCTCTTCCAGGGTCCCTCCCTGATGCAGGCATAACCCTTTCCAGTGAGACTGGAGCCAGGGCCAGGGCACAGCCCTTCCACTCTCTCCCATAGAACATCAGGAATAGCAGTGGGAAACACTGCCCGCATTAAGTCCCGGCTCCTCTCCACAGCCCGGCAGAAGTGAAGGGTGATGACCCTGCAGAGGCAATGGGGAGAAGGAAGCAGAACCAATGTTCCCCAAACCCCTCTTTCCCATGGGAATCCCTGATCTTGCTCGGTAAACCTGCTGGCCAAACTCACAGGTACAGAAGAAACCAACTACAGACCAGAACTGCAAAAATGTGGCTATTATTACCCCAAAAAACTCCCATTGCAGCCAGATTCTCTTTCAGTGTTACTGTAATTTAACCCTCCCCACCAAAAAGGATGAAAGCCACCTACACCCAGTGTTTCTGGTGGTTGAATGTTAGTTATTTTTGTGGCAGGACCTGGAAAGCTAACCTATGAGTGGTTTCTACCTGCTCCCCTTTGAATACTCCTCTCTTTTTGGTCCCTTTTTAACAATTTCTTTTCCCTGCAAGCCTGGGATGGAGGTCTTAGCAACCAGGTGATCTGTCTTCCAACTGCTCTTGACACGGTGAGGCAAAGAGGAATGAAAATTGCCCATTAATCCCTGGTTTTCAGAATTGCTTTGCATCGCATTTCCTGCTATACCAGGTAAGAAATTTCTGATTAAAGCAAGTCCTTTTTAAAAAAAAAAAAAAAAAAAGAGCAGAAAATAGAGTGAAAAATAAGAAGGAAGAAAAAGAAAAGATAAGCTCTGGTCAATCAAGCCCCAGGTCTCTTGTCTCCAGTTTGTGATATGTTTTATGATCTCAGACACAACAGATTGTGAGCCTGCAATGTTTGGAAATAGTAGATGATTAAACCTTCTGGCCAGGTGTAAATGCAACCTTTGTCTTCTGATGACTGTGTGAGAATTACCTTCCTTCTCAAAGTCCCCCACTGGCCCTGCTCTCTTCACTGTTACAAATGTCCCCTGCTTGGAACTGCAATCACAATGTGCTTCCACTTTATGTCTCATCTATCCAGGCACCAACGCAATCCATATTACTGCAACTGTCCTGAGATACAGAAAAAAAAAAAAATGCTGAGCAAGCTACTAAAAATTTGAAAGAATGTGGTCTGTGAGTTTTTCTACTTCTTCTCCCGGGGGGATTTTGTACCAGGTAAATAATAAAAAATGTGTAATGATTGACTAGGCTTTTAAACCTGAGCTGAAGGTAAGTTTGCCTTGCTGTTCCAGTTAAATATTCTCACTAGCCCCCTTCTCTTTTTCCAGTTTATCATGCCACAAAGTCCCCTTCAGCCTGATTCATTCTTTATTCTTTAGAAATTTGGGCAACAGTCAAATCTGACCTTTAGAGTCATAAACAAACTAAATTGTTTCACACACCAAATAATATGAAACAATATTGAATAGCTAGGCTTCCGCTGAGTTTCCTCTTAAAGAGAAAGAAGCCCCGAAACAGCACAGACATGGGAGATAGAGGGAGAGAGATGGAAGACAAGGTGTGCTGATACTCCACATGGCAACGAGAAGGCGAAGCACCGGGGTCTGGCTCTGGACTGACAGATATCAGCACTTTGGAAGATGCTGTGTGAGGCGTTCATTAATTGTTTACTCTTCGGGGAGCAGAGCGCTCCCTAAGAGGCATGCCCTGCTGCAAACCTGTTGCTGCAGAGACACCAGGCGCTGGCAGCACCCCACACTCTGGCTACGGTTCAAGGTAAAACCCAAAAGTGGCTGAAGCGGCCTTGGTGCCACCAGGTTGGAAACCATTTCTCCTCTCCCCTCTGTTTGCCTGAACTTTGGCTGTGCGCAGTCCAGCCTCCCTGCCCACGCGGCACCCCCCGCCACCGTGTGCGGTCCCGCTGACACGGGTGACAGGGGCAGGGCTGTGTCACCTGCTGTTGGATCTGCGAGGACATCCTTGGGAGCAGGGCCGTTCCCTTCTCTTTGGCTTGGGCGCGTGCCTGGAGGCTGCCAGCCTCTGGGGTGGCAAGCAGCGAGCCCTCTTTGGGGAGATGCTGTAGGGTTCAGCACATTTGCGGAGCATCGCTGGAATGTGAAGCATCTGGGGCAGATGCGGAGATGTGATAAGGCTCCTTGCTGTCCTTAAAAACACTGTGTGAAGTGGCCAGGTAGGGATTCCCCTGCCAAAGGGGGATTCTCTGCCTGGCACCAAGCTGATCCCAGTTGCCAGTGAGGCTCTGGGACCATTACAGGCAGTCCAGCCTCGAGCCCCTGCGGCCCCCTTCTGCTATGGGTGGCAGGGCGGCATCCAGGCACCTGTTCACCCCGTCCCTTCTGCAAGGGGACACCTCAAACAGGGACAGGCCACCCCTCCTCCTCCCTTGCTTGCACAGTTATGCAGTTTTTGCATAAAAGCACCAGATGGAGAAAGAAACAGAACAATAAATGGTGCCCTGGGCTGATGCCAGCCATGCAACACAGCAGCTATATTGGGAAGGTGGGGCCCACTGGCCCCTTGCTCCTATACCATGGCCGGTGCAGGTGTCCCAGTGCCCCTGGCTGCCCATCAGCATGATGCCAGGGCACCGCTCTGCATCTGTGCCAGCACCGGGACCCCCCCAGGGACAGTGAGTTTCTGTGCTGTGCCAGCACTGAGCCTGGGGAAATTCACTGTCCTCATCCCAGCAGCACAGGGCATCAGGGACATGCGCCATGTTGGCACAACCTGCGCTTTAACAGCATCACTCCGAGAACAGCGTGCTCACGTATGCTTAATGTAACAAGATCCCAAACTGCGAATAATTCTTCCCATACATGATGTCTGCACACATGTCACAAGCAATGGGCTGTTTATAGAAGACATATGAACAGCACATGTAGCTGCCACTTTTCTCCTAGCCTGGCCACTCAGCTACAGATGTGCTGGACAACCATCCACAGCCTAAACTGCTGTTACTGTCACTGATATGAAAAGCCTTTAATTATCTGCAGGGTTGTACCATTTACAAAGTGGAGGCAGACAGACATGAAGCACATTTGGATGCCTTAATTAACCTCAAGAATTATGAAGCCATGCCTGTAACTGAGGTATAGTTTTGCCTTTTGTAAACCATTTGACAGAAGAATGATGAGGCTAAGAATTAGATGTAGGAATACATCTAAATATTTATACTACGTTCATTACACCAGTATCTGAGTGCATGTTTATGTTGTAACCTCCACTTCTACATCCGTTAATTTTGCTTTGCTGTATTACCCCATGTTACCTATTGCATGGTGCCATGGGTGCCCTCCTGCAGGGACTGCCTGGGTCCAGGACAATTCAGGTAAAAGCCCTTTCTCTAGACAATATATTTCCCGTACTCTTGGTGCAAGACTTGCTGAGGCTTCAAAACCTTCAAAACCAGGACACAAGATTGAGCAGACTCCTGACCTAAACCAGGCTGGCGACCCCTACCTTGTATAGCCCCAACGAACTGAACCCCTTCACATCGTATTTCAAAGTCCTCTGACACAGAGCTCCAGCCACCACATTTCATTACAGCAAGGAAATGCTGTGGCAGGGCTCCAATAGCTGCTGTCATCAAAATGCAGACAGAAACAGAGGTTAAGGGTACTAAATGTTTCACTGTTAACGAAGCCAATGTAATGATGTTTCACTATTAACAAAGCCAATGTTATGTGTTTTTTGAAGATTGGAGAAAGGAGGATGCCGCCAGCAGAAACCCTGAGATACATATAAAACTGTGAAAATAACTTTGAATAACATTTTAGAAGTCTTCTAACTAAATAAAATATGTGTATTTCAATCAGATGTTTTGCTGTACCTTTAATGATTTTTTTTTTATTTAAAATATGTTAGCCAATAAACTGAAGAAAACTAATTTTGAAAAAAAAAAAGTCAACATGCTTGATCTTGAAAAGTTCAAAACAAGACTTACTGTGCCTTGGAATTTTGCTCCTAAAATACATTTACTAGTAAATAAATTAGCTATCCAGAATAATCCATGTAATTCTACACTCACCACAGTGAAAAGCAATGTTAGCAATTACACACACACACACACTCACACAGGAATTTACCTTTTTTTTTTTTGCCCATGGAATAGAACTGCAAGTCCTGCAGGCAGGTCATTTTGGAGCTTTTGCATTAGAAAGCTAAACAATTTGACAGGGTATTTCAAATTTTTCCTACTAGACATCATGACACTTGCCCCTTGTCCTATTCCAGAAGATCTCTTTTGCAGTCAGCACATTCAAGAAGGTGGTCCCAGCAGAGACAGATCCTCCATTCTGCTTTCCCAGCCCATCTCCTGCTGCTCCAAGCTCCAGATGTGGGCATCAAATGTGTTATGGTCTCAACATGTGACAGTTCTTGAACTGGACTGACACTAGTCATTTAATACCATCACTTTGTTTCTACTAAGCTAATAAAAAAATGGTTTTGTCATTTCTTTGAACACATTTCTCCCCCTACCCCAATTTCCCCAGTCAGCACCCTCAGTGTGGCACTGGGCAGTAGCTGCTCACTTGCCATCCTCCTTGAAGAACGAGTTTTGCTTTGCAAGGGACAATTAATATTTGCCGGCTGGATGGAGAGCAGGAACATCATCTTACCCTGGGCAGCCGCATCCCCTGGGGAGCGGGTGGGAGATGTTGGCCGCCACCGGGAGCAGAGCCTGGGAGAGCCAGCTTAGGTGGGATGGGAATTTGCCCACTCAACACATGTTGGCAGGCAGCTGCTGGGTAGCCCAGCAAGGGCATCCTGGGCTCCTCGCTCAGGACAGTCTCACATTTGCACGAGGGGACAGGTCTCACCTCCATCCCCATATCTAACAGCAATTCTGGTTACTGGGACTCAGCCCCAGACTGTTTCATGCTATTCCTGTTTCATCCACCTGCTATTATCTTCTGCTGTTCTTCAGAAATTACAGCCAAATTGTGCTGCTTTTTTTTTTTTCTCCCCTTCCACCATTCATTTCTTTTCTAGGTTGGAGAGCTTCCCAGATCACCCTCCACCCACTTACACACATGCATGCACACACACTTTATAGAAAGTGTTTACTTATGCGGGGGAAATAGTTTAAAAGGTAAATGAAATAGAGGACACTGCCTGGATTGGCTTAGCAACACAAACAGTGCCAGCAGGTAAAGGGCCCAGGCCTGTTCTTTCCCACCTCAGAATTGTTTTAAAATGACACCCCTTCATAATTAATTGTACAGCACCTGATTAGTCACTATTGACAGACCTAGAGCCAATTGACCCTATTTTTTTTCTTTTTCTTTTTTTTTTTTTTTCTTTAATCTGGCTGGGGAGAAAATACGGAGTGCCTGTAGCCACACATAAAATATACCTCCCAGTGATTACATCAGGCAGCTGAGCAATTACAGCCAGTAGTATCAGCTCAGGAGCTGGAGGCTACAGTAGCAGGATCACAGCCCAACCTTAGCCTTTAATATGAAAATGAAGAAGGGAAGCTACAAATCCAGTAAACCCTAGAAGTCAAACAAAACCAACTGGGAGTTTGTTTGTTGATAAGCTGAAGGAAGAAACGCAACTGATAAAGCCAGGCGCTTCTGCTGCTGCTCCAGTCTCTCTTGTAGGCGAGGAGGATTAAATTATTCAGGAGGCAGCCTGAACCTACCCAAGTGGGAAGGTGATCCCAGCAGCAGCAAACACATGTGTGCGCTTTATTAGCAATGGAGTTGGGTCACAAGGGGTGGGTTTGTACGCCTTCCCACTTCCAGGCATCTGTAAGCGCTTTGCAAAGCAAATTAGTTTGCTATGGGACAGAGCAAGGACACATGACACCAGGGGAAGGGACTGGCAGCTTTGGCTCACCTTGATGTAAATCAGCATTATCTTGCTGGAAGCTTTGAAAGAACAAAGTCAGTCTCCATTACCAAGAAAGCAGCTGAAGTCCTCCATCTCCAGATCTCCAGCAGCCCGCTTACCCCAGACACACTGATTTCATGCACCTCAGTGCTGTATCAGTTTAACTCAGCCATTGTACAACCCAGTAAAGCTGAGTCCTGCCACTGTGCAAACACTTTACTCTCAAAGAAGAGGATCTGTACAAGACCTTAGCCAACTTCAGAGTACTTCTGAGTAAGGTATTAAGCCAATATCAGTGCCTACATAGGCACTTGCTCCAGTGTGAGTTAATCAGTTTAAACCCATACCTTTAGACAAATAGTTGTATGCAGGCAGACAATCCCTTGGGATTTGACCAAAGCTCAGTGAATACAATGTGAATGAATGTGCGTGCTGAATAAATAAATAATTAAAGAGCTACTTAATTAAGGCTCCTCTGTGGCCATTCTTCTTGCAGAAGAGGCACTGTAGGCAGAAAACCCCAGAGCCAGCTCAAAAGCAGATTGCATGAATTTGGCAAAGGACTTGCTACTCTGGAAGCTGAGGAGCTCATCAGGAATATGTTGCTCTGGAAAAACTCTCCTGCATGGAAAGACCTCCACGTAGCCCATATTTAAACTTCTTTAACACAGGTGATTTACATCCCAGACACAGTGACTCCCAAACTCAGGCCCAGAAGAACAGACGACTTCAGAGCAGAGATCCCACAGCTGACCAGTGTGAACCATCTGGGTTCCAGGAGTCGTCCAAGCTGCCTCAGGTCGAAGGCGACCACCCCTTCTGAATGTGCCTAGCCCTGGACTGGGCTGGTATGCATGGTCTAAACATGCCCTGAGTGACTTTCTCAGTTTAAATCAGTATAAAATGCAGCATACAGTTAATAGTAATTGCGCCAGTTAAGGAAGAACCAAATCACAGCTATTTATAGTTATACATTATGGTCCAGTTCTCCTTGGAAGGACATAAATACTGCACCAGCTGATGTCCACACAGCTCATAGACAAACCCTGGGATCAGGACCATATGTGCCCTTCTGCACTTGTTCACAGCTACTCCACAGAGAATCAACATATGCCACTCAAAAGAATGCTGCAAAGACTTTGGAAGAAAGCAACTGAGCCACACCTTCACTTTTAACTGGAATCAAAGTTGTTTTATTTCTGTAAAACCATTGTTAGTCTCAACCATCATTTGTTTACAGGAACCATGACACAGGCTCTGTCTGAAAAAGCAGTTTTCTGAAGAAACACTCTGGAAATGTGACTGAACTCACTCCCCTAAATATTTGCAGAACAAGGGCCCATACAGAGGCAAGGAGTCACAACAAGAAGACAGGATTAGAGAATAGCAAGCCTACAGGGTGAGGGAGCGTATTGGGATCGCAGTGGCAAGACAACACAGCTTCAGAGAAGAGTGCACTAATGTCACTTCAATTGTGAAATATTTCTTCTGGTTCATTTTTAGTCCATAAATCATCTCTCAGTCTTGCTTTACCTCTTATTTTTTAGGGAGGGATCTTACACCAATTCTTCATTCTTGTTTTCTCATTCCCTTCCAGAGTTTCTGCAAGGAGTAGGTTTTCTGCATTTTCTCTTCCAGAAATCTCTTACAGGATTTGGCTCTATGGTTGACACTGTAACCAGCAGTCACATTTCATATTTTATCCTACACCTACTGAAAAAAAACACAGAGCTCCTGCTGCAATGAACAGTGCATATACTTGGATGACGGCTCACAAGATGGGCATCCGAAACGACATATGGAAAGAATACCCAAACTGATTTTTCCATGGAAGAGAGGCATAGAATTAAAAACACTCTTTTGGTAACACTGATGGGTACTCACACTGAAATTCAGACTCTCAGAGTCAATTCACAACCCATTTAACACCACACTATTTAAATGCTGAGTCAGAAGCTTACAACCAGTTTCCTCTGACCCACCACTGAGCTATGCAGCTGTTGCCTAACTCACAGCTCATACCTCCAGAAAGAACATTTATTTAGCTCAACCAACTCTTGCTCTCTAGATCCTTGCTTAACTTCTGCAGATGACTCCCTTTGCTCTTCAAAAGTGGCTTATATCTTCAGCAGCAAACCACACTCACCACTGCCCTCCTGAACCCCGTAGCTACCTGGATTGCCTGGCCTTAGTGACAGATGACTTTTGATGACAAAACAGGGCCTGTCCCAGAGTTAAAAGAAGAGTAGGGTAGTCTTTGAGGGGTTTCAGTCCCCAGATTTTGTTAAGAAAGCAATGCTCTTGCCTATATATCTCTATATATCACCTCAAAATTTCCCTCTTGCATGTCTTCAGAGACATGTAACTACGTACAGGCTTTGTCCCACTGGTTTGAAATAATTTCCCTGGCCCATTACTCAGCCAGAGCCAATCTTCTTTCCCTCCTTTTTGTCCACAGGCAGAGACTTTCCTCCCTGACTTCCACAGCTGCTTCTCTTTTGCAAGATCTGTCTCCACGCAGCTGTGCTAACAGGTCTCCACAGGATCCTGCCCATTCCCCAGGGTCCCCTGCTGGCTCTCCAGCTGCCTTGTGTCAGGAGGTTAATCCTAGCACACGCAAGCAGGCAGGTCCCACGCGACCTGTTAGGGCACCCCTCATCACCTCTCCCTACATCCCATTCCATTTTGCTCTGCTCTGGTCTCACTCAGCGCTAAAGCCTGCACAAGGGTGACTTAGCAGGGATTTGCTGGCTCATGTCTTCCTGACCTTCCCACAGGAGTCACCCACTGCTGAGCCTGCTCCATCAGGACCCCCAGTGTTCCCTGTTTCCAATCAGGATGTCTCTCTTCTCACCTCTTCCATCTTTCTTGTGAAAATGAAAACCATACCATATAGCTGCAGTCCCAATCTCCAGCACTCTTGTTGCAGGAGTGGGCAACATAAGCAAGGAAAAGCCATGTTCTCACAGCCTGAGACACCAGCTCAGGGATTGAGAGTCCAAGAGTATTCTCTGACTAGTTCTTCTCATTACCTTACCCTTGAGCTGCCATTTCACCACCCCGTAAGTTAGGTTCTTGGTATAAAAATGTCTTTGGGATACTCAGTTCAGCTGAAAAGTGTGTCCTGCATTAACGGATTAGCTGTTACTGGAGAAAGAGTGCTGTGTGCTTCCTTATCCGAAAGGCACAGGTGTGGGGCAAGGACAGGTACAAGGAGCTGTATGGGCGCTCTCAGATACAGAGGACACAGGGTCATCAGACATAGGAAATCCCTACTAACCATGATGGTGTCTCTGCCCTCTCTAATGCTTGAAGAGAATAAAGAATTAATTAATTTCTGGAAGACATACTTGATCTTTTTTGCAGAGTTTGCAGTGATCTCACTGACATCTCTTATAACCCATCAAAACCACTCCACAGCTCAGTCCTGAGCAATCTTAGGATGAAACTACCCTTCTCCACAGTGCCCAGCTTAGGTATCGATGATGTGCAGGGAAGCCTTGCAAATGGACCATTGCGGGAGGTTAGTCCTGCTCAGGCTGCAGGTTCCTGTAGGCCCCAGGTGACAGCCAGGTCCGCATCACTACAGCTTCTGAACATGGAGAAGAGCCTCCCCAGAAGCAAGTTACACACTGCAAATCCTTGTTAAGAGTTCACAGGTGAGGTAGTCAATAGTGGGTTATATGATGAATGCTACGTTTAGCAGGACAACCTTCTTGCTGCTTTGCTTTGCGGGAAGTACCTGGAGAAGGGCTGAAGTTGGAAGTGCATTCATACTGGGGGGAGAGGGCAGGTGAGAGGACACCGAGGCAGAGGGTGAAGGTGAAATATGCAGGCACAGCAGTGGTTGACGCTGCCTGAGAGGACACTGCAGTTACAAGTGTCTCAGGCAATGCCCAGAGGTGAAGATTTGAACACCACTGTCAGAGAAGGAAGCAACCAAAAGACAAGGTCTTCCAGGAGTGATGCCTATTGTTCCAGATCATGTAGGTGCAGATTGAAGATGGGTGTTTGGAAAGCACTAAGAATGGGAAAACTGGGCCAAATGGCCCGGGTACTGTCATGACAGTTTGGAATCTCAGGTCTTGTTGCTCACCTCTACATCTGACCTGCCATGAGGAATTCACATGACCTTTTTTGCCTCTACCCTGTAGTATCTACTTAGGTAACAAGCATCCTAGAGGTTGTGATGTTGCCTTTGTGTGTGTGCATGACAGCAAGATCAACAGATCCCCAGTTGTCAAGGTGTTGCAGCAACATGAATGTTCCCAACAAGAAGAGGAGCAAGAGGCTGTGGAGTCCTGCTTCCTCAGACCCCAGGCAGCTGTAATTCATTACAGATGACATTGTAATAAATGCTGGTCATTATTTGTTAGTGGGGGAGAAGTGTTTGGAGGTGGGAGGGCAATGTGTGCAGGCTGAATGCTTTGGGCCAGACGCTGAGGAAATGCTGGCAAACCTGGATGGTCTGAGCATGGGGAACACCTTTCAAATCTTCATGGGAGTCCCACCTTGCCTATCAGGAAAGACCTACCAGTGAGTTTGTACTCCTGGGGTTATTTATCCCTGACACTCTCATGCTTGCTCTGGCTGTATTTTTCTGGCTTTTGAGTTTGAAGGAATGTGAGGAGGAGAGACGATAGAGAGACTAAGAGTCTTGCACATCAGGGTGGCTTTTCCTCCACAGGTTTGAAGCTATACATATGTAAAAGAGACGTGCCTGTACCCATATTGGCATCATTCTATAGGTTTATCTAAGGGATATTCTGTGTGTAACAGCTCTGACAGACTTGAATGATTGTTCTTTCTCATTAGTAGTGGTTAGAAATGATAATTTCTATTCTGCAGATTATTTTACCATTACAAAATTTTGCACCTTTTTGACACCAAAGTATAAACCTGAATTGCTATCTTATTTTAAATTACAGAATGGATATTCTGGAGGGCTTTTCTGGGATAATTCCAGGAAATGTCACTTTGTCAAAGGTAATTCAGTAGTTGAGTAGAACCTACATCTACTTAGAGCAAAATGCTGAAATAACGGATTTCAACTTCATCCTCCCCATGAAATACAGAAGACTTAATGATTTGTTTCAATATATTCAGTGCCATCAGAACTGGAAATTTTTGCACAAAGTGTTCATAAATTTCAAAAGGAATAATTGTTCCAGCCAGGCTTTATTATAACCTGCAGTTATACCAAGCATCACAGTTGCTAGTTAGCATTTTTTTTATTCTTCTCGTTTTCCTTTGCCTGTGGGCCTTAGTCCACAGATACTAATATTCAAGAAGTAGGGCCCAGAGGGAGATAATTTAAAAGACTTAGTAATCTCTGAATAAACTATGTCTAAGAGAAGCCACAAGTTTTGCCACAGTGGTCCAGCTCTGACTGGCAGGATGCTTCACAGTACCCCACCAGTATATCACTATTCCAGGGGACCATTCAATCCTGCCAACTTCTGCTCATTTTTCAGTACGTATTTGACCAAGGGTTTGTTCAAACTAGGGAATGATACTCAAACAATACCTGCACATCACCAATGTTTGCTGTTTACTGTTTGCGATGTCATCTTCTACCATCTTTAAGGAATTGAGTAAAGATACAGGAACTGCACCATGGGACCGGAGCAATGTGCCACAAGTTGTCACTGATAAATGTGATAGCAGCACGTTGATCTAAGAACCTGTCACAAAGCAAAAATTTGCTAGATAGCTTATTTATAAGGAAAACCTGACCAGCTTGAAACTTTAGCAATCTACTTCCAGCAGCAGTCAAGACTCAGTGTTTAAAGACAAAAAGGTTGAAAAAATAAAACCATAATGCACCTGGAGAATTTTGCATTCTCCATACAGGAAAAATCTCTACCTCTGTCCCTACTGCTTCTGGTGGGTTGCTAAGGTTGTAATGGGGTCCCACCAAGTAGGGGCAGGGAAGTAGAGAGAGCACTAATGGGTTATTGGCTCTTGGTCCAGTGTCCACACTTCCAAAAATGCCAAAAGAAGTGGAGGATGTGCAGGAAAATACAGATCAAAGGCACCATCTCTCAGCTTTCTAAAAGAAGGTTGAGTTGACTTGCTGATGGTACAAATTCATTCAGAAGGAAATGGTGTCACGTAGCAAAAGCTTCTTCTTGGTAGAGAAAGACACAACATAAATAGCTGGAAGTTGAAAACAGATTTAAAATAATAATAATAAAAAAGCTATGTGTGAACTAAGAAAGATATTTTTACCACAAGGTAAAAATGCTGAGGATGAACAGCATGCCAACAAAGGGTGGCAGCCTTGCTGGTAGTGTGTTTCAGCCAGAAGCAAGCTGCTGGGCTCACTAAAGGAATGAAATGCAGGGAGTAGCTGTGAGGTCAGCATTAGGTGGGAGGTCCACAGAGCTGCACTGCCTGCACCTTCCAACCTTTCACGAATGACATAGGAAGGACTAAAACTACTAACACTTGTGTTTAGCTGCTGCTGTCAGTAGCCACCTGTTACACAATTTTTCCTGATTTTCGTCTTTCACAATCATTTCTATTCCTGTAGGAAAAGCTTTGGAACCTCACGAGCATCTTTATCCACTTACTTCAGTGCACATGTAATTTTTCATAGCCCAGACCACCCCCATCCACTTGCTAACCCCTTAGCTTTCCCATATTGTTGCATTTCCAGATGCTAAACACTAATCACCAAGCAGGGAGGTGTGTATGACCACCAGAAACAGATCTTTTACATCCCACATTGTGTCATAACAAATGATTTGCCATTAATGAATTTCATCAGGACTAGCAGGGTGGTGGTCGCAGGTGTGGTTTTCAGAAATCCCAGCAGCAGCTGTTTGAGGTACAGCAGCCACAGAGACACCGGCAAGGGTGTGTGCAATGGTCGGACCTGAGAAGTGACTGTCCAAAAGAGAGAGATGTGAAGAGATGCAAGAGACAGAGAGTTCTGAGGTGAGCTTAGGCTGGCATTGCTTAAACAAATCCAAGTTGTACAAGACACTTGTTGGTTCAGGGTACTTCTTCCTCCTTTTCTGCTTTCTTTTTAATGCGTCCTCATCCATAACATGCCTTATCCTTTGTTTTACCACAGTTCTCCCAGTCCGTAGTTCCCTTTCCCATCCCTGGCCTATTATTTCTCCCCTGCTAACAAAGTAAACCTCATGCAGAGGCAGCACTGGTGGGGTCATTACAAATCAGCACTTCACAAAGTCAGTTCGGAGCTGGCCCTGCATTTCCTAAGGGTGGGATGGGGTAACATCCCAGTGCTTTCAGTAGCACCGTTGATGGCACCACGCTTTCCCGGCTGACGACCTGCAGCTTGCCAGCCCAACAGACAGTGGCAGAGGCAAGACTTCCCACTGCATTCGCACAGAACTGCTTATTTCTTCAGCCCCTTCACCCAGCCTCGCCAAGAAACATCTTCCCTGGCCAGACATCCCATATTATGACTAAGGCAGAAGGCCACAGGTTTAGTCAGTTTGTGTACAGTTTGCAATTATTCAGCTGTTTTAATGAGAAGAAAGACCTTGAGGCCTGTGATGTCAGAGATAAGAAAGTGTGGAAAGCAGCAGATGTGTGACCTTGCTGCTCTCCTATTGCTTTCTCCTTTGTTCTGTGTACTGCAGCTCTTCAAGGTTTTAATACCGGGAAAGGGTGAGGGGAAGGCAAGATGCAGGTTTCACAGTAACTCAGACTCCTGATTTGTGGAGCAACCCAATGGCTTTTAGTAAAAGCCACTGGTGGTAACCAAAATCCAGAAATGGCTAGAGAGTTGGGATCTTGCAGGCTGCAGCCCTTTCCAGGGTTATCTGGATTTTTGTTCTCATGGGTAAGCTGGATATAAGTGCTCAGTATTCAGTATTCAGTGGACAGAGACATTTTCTGAAAGAAAAATTTCAGTTCATGGCCACTGAAAGCCTTTTTCATACAAAACAGCATCTCCAAATGTGTGAACACAGTTGACTGAAACATTTCAGTTTGAGGTGCGTTTGTGCCCTTTGGCCTAACGGGGAGAGCTGCATTGCAAGAGCTGGAGCCAGCAAACAGGCATGGGTACCTAAACCAAATCTTATCGGTCCCAGAGGCACCTAAGTACAAAGGTTGGGTGCTCCAATTCTCTGCCCAGGTGCCACTACGCCCTTCAGACACCTGGGATATACCTGGCTTCTTAAGGCATGGACAAGCTGAGTTGCAAAACACCTAAACCCTATGGGTGTCTGTGTCAACATGTCCTCCCACCTCTCTTGCCAGCAGCACCTTCTCTGCTCAGCACAGGCTAGAGGTTGGGTTGGTGCTGTCTCACGTGCCTTCAAAGCTGCCTCATATATCTTCAAGCAAAACAGAAAAATACAGTTTCAATGCAAAAGTGGTTGGATAACCCAGTCCAAGGAGCAGCTGTTGGTGGTTCATTGCCAAAAAGGGGAAATACCCAGAGAAGGACACAGGACTGTGCCTGGCTCTACCTGGCATCATCTGTCACAGCATGAGGGAACATGGATTGCAATCACAAACCTGGAAGACACAGGTATTTGGGAGGGAGAATCAGAATTTAAAGTTTTTAAAAAGGGGGGGTAAAAGGAAAAAGATACATTGTTCTGACAATTTAGAAAAATGTTGTGACAATTCAGTGGGGAAGAGTGCAAAGAGTCTACAATTAGGCAGGAATAATCAGCTGAACAAATATCAAGTGAAAACGGCTGGTAAAGCAGCAGTTCTGTAGAAAAGACTCTGAATCACACCATTACCAAAACCAAAACCAAAACCAATAAAGCAAACATCATGTTGGAAAGAATAACAAGCAGCATTGCCCGTACAAAGAAATTACCCTTTTGTTCAGTGCAGTCCTGGTATGCTGCTGCTGTTATGGTGTGGCTTTGGGCAATGCATTTCAGGAAAGATGTGGACCTCTTGGAGAGAGTCCAGGGACAGTGAAGATCTGGGAAATGTGACCTGCATGGGAGGGCTGAATACAGTAACAACCCTCAGCTACACAAAACAGCTTATAGATGAAGAGGGGAACTCTGCTCCCCTGTTCATAATGGACAGGGTGGAAAACCTTTCTAATGGTAAGGGCAGTCCTTAAGAGTAATGTAAGAATATTTTCACAACAAGACACATGTACAGATGGTCATTTCTTGGGCAGAGAGATGCTTTTGGAGACGTCTTCCAATCCCTCTGTCCATTTCTGTGTTCCAAGTATAGGATCCCCCCTCATATGCACACAGGCAGGTAGTCATCCTTACGAGCCCTGTGCCAAATAAACGTCCTCACCACCAGCCTTCAGGCACGGCTCCTTTTGAAATTATTCCACTTTGCACAGGACGACGGAGCCATTTGTCCTGAGACAGAGATCACGCTTGTCTGGCCAAGTCCTTGCAGGTCTAGTCAGAGCAGTGTGGATTGGAAAAGGTTGTCACAGCTGCCTGTCCCTGACATGGCCAGCCAGCTTCTCCCCCTGGGGCAGTGATAGGAAAGATAGGCCTATTTGAAGAGTATTTAGAGCATCTGTGTTACCCCCGAAAATACTTCCTGAGGGAATTTCTCTCCCTTCCTCGACTATAGAGGTAGCTAAGGTGATCAGGAGGCTAGATAAATAAACTAGGTTCATTGGCTTATATGATCTCCCCCGACCCCAAAATGCCCTGCTTGGAAAAAGCGGCATTTTTGCATACATTTGCCAGGACATTTAATTACATTGTCACCATTTCTCTAAGTAAGATAAAGACCATTGAACTGTGAGTGGGAAATTAGATATTAAAAAACGTTAGCTGGTTGTGATATTTATTTTTCAAATTACAGTCCCAAAACAGCACCTTATTGATTGCGGTTGAAAATCACCACTTGCAAATATTTTGCCTGACACATCAGCAGACAACAGCTCCCAGCAAGCCATGCCAGCCACAACACTGGGGCACACAGTGCTGGCTCCCAGCACTTGCCCTGTGCCTGCGAGAGGGCCACCACCTTGCCCCCAGTACCGACGCTGCCAAAGGGACTGAAGCAGAGGGAAAGGAGCCACCCCCAGGCTGTGATATTGGCAGCCACGCTTGTCCCCATCTTTACTTGGTTGCTACGTTCATCAAGGCAACTTTTTGGGACAAGGTGTTGCGTTCATGTCACCTGCAGCCCCATTGCACCCAGCAAATACCCCTATTCCAGCAGTATGACAGCTTTCTTCCAATTAACTCCCATGGCTTCCCCAGGAACTACTCCTGGTATACCTTTAAGCGTATCCAAGAGGCCAGGTTCGGGTGCATTAAGCCATCCTGCATGGCAGGGTGTGGGATGAGGGGCAAGCATGGGTTGGCGGCACCCCTGAGACCACCCTCCCTCACCCCACGGAGCAGGTCGGCAGCCGGCAGGGCGCTCCCCACTCACGGCCCCCAAGCACCCCATTGTAATTCTTATCGGGCTGATGCACATTTTTCGTTCAAGGTGGCAAAAAGCCCAGGGACTGCCAGGCTGCCAAGCTTTCTGCTAAAAATACCATTAAGACACATTGCAGCCTGGGTCCATTAAAGAAAAGAAAGAGTGAGCGTGCTCTCGTTGCAATGGAAATGACGTGGACTAAGGCAGGGAAGGAGAGAGAGAGAGAGAGGGAGACAGGGAATTAGATGGGATGAAAGCTGGAGAGCTGCCCATGGCAAGTCAAAGCCAGGCTGAGCCTGAGGGAGGTGCTGGCCGTCCCTGGGGGTGATGAGCAATGCCACTGGTGTGCCATCCAGCTCCCACTTCTCATGTTGTAGAAAATGCTTGTTCTTGCCACATTTGCTACACTTGGTGCCACCACCATGGGGATGGAAAAGGGAACACCCACTGGACTGTCCCCCAGCAGTGGCACGAACAGGCAGGAACCTGGCATGAAGGAGAGGGGGACCAGGGTAAGGGCAGGAGGGAGCCCGAGAGACCAAAGGGAGCCTGGACAGGGTCAGGATGAAGGTGGTCTGGCACAGAAACAGAGGAGGCTCAATGAAAGAGGTCAGGAGAAGGCCTGAAGCCCATGCACAGCAATGGGGACAGAGCACAGGAGAGGACTGAAAGCGAAGGGAGGATAATGCTGAGTGGGTGGCAGGAGAAAGGGAGAAGGAAAAGATAAAAAGAAAAAGAGGGAAAAAAGAACAAAGGATGGGAAAACACTCGTAGGATCAAAATCCTCTGGCCTCATTCTTTGTCAAGCAGGACAGCATTAGCTTGGAGATCCCCAGGGAGATCCCCACTTAGATGCAGGTATATTTTGGGAGCCCTGCATGGTGGCAGGTTGTTCACTGACTTTCCCGGCCTTCATCAAAGCTAACCACCATTAAACGTAGCTGATTATGCTTTATCAATATTGCAAATGGAAAGATCAATTTCAGGGCGTGGGTTAGGAAGGGGTTTAGTTTTGTGAGGTCAGGACTGACTAACACATTTTGCTTTTCTTCTTATTTTTAATGTACTCCTCTGTGTTTAAACTGCATAAGAACTGAAGAACCTTCACTAACACAGGCTGTACTTCTCTCTGACCTTGCAGATAACCATGAACCAAAATGCACAACTCTTTAATTGCTGTTTCTGATGGTGCTTTACAAGCTCGTGCTAAATTTAATGAGGAGGAGGATCAGGCTGAAAACTTTTCCAAACATTTCTGTCCTGCAGCAGGGGAAAGGATTGGAGGTGCAGGAGAAGTCGCTGTGTGCCTCCTGTGGAGGGCAACAAAAGCGCAAGAGACAGAGAAATACCCAGAGAACCTGACTTTACTGTATGGAGCTAATCCAACCTGAGACTGGAGTCTGCACACACATGTATCAGCATTTATATGCCCATACACCCATAACAAACATAAGCCCAAGTTTCCAGGTCACCAGTCACAGTCCCCATGCTTTGGGTCCTGCCCTACACGCCCATGAGGTTGGTATCACAGGGGAGGACCCAAGGCATGAAGAGCCGCTCCTTGGCCAGGGGTCCTCCTGCCCCGCAAGCCCCAGGTCTCCCTGCATGGTGGCAAGGACGTGAGGCAGTGGCTGGGTCTGCAGGGACCATGTGCAGCTCCTGGGGCTGAATGCCATCCAGCACAGCGTTCCTGGCACGCAGGGATGCATGCACCCATGTTGGGCCAGCCTCGGTGCCAGGACATACCACTGACACGCTGTAGCTGCTGAAGGGTATATTTTTTTTTTTTTCCAACTTCAGAAGATTTTTTTTTTTTTTTCCAATTCTGTCCCTTCTGGCCTGGTATGTTCCACACTTGTGATATTTCAGAGGAAGCAGATGTTGCTCTGACCACAGCAATTGTCACAATTTTTAATTTTATTAAGCTTTTAAGCAAATGATGCTCAGCACCTTTTACAAGATGCATATGCCAGCCTGAGAGTTTCAGACGATGCTGGATCAAAGCCATGCCTCAGGTGGATCACACCGTGTCCAGAGAAAGACCTTACAATGAGGAGACATTGGATCAGCCTGAAAATACCTGCTTATTGAGTTGGTGGTATAGGGGAAAAAAAACCAAACAAACTTGCCAGAAATACACAGAACGAGATAAAAGCAGGAATGTCAAAATATTGTTTTAAACATTCACTGATCAAGTAAAAGAGGCTATAAAAATCTATTTAGAGTCAGTGTCTGGTTCAGTGGGCAACTTAGAGTCCTGAACAGCCCTTCATGAGCAGGAACCTGGATTTAATTACTCCTCACTCTGGCCAGGATCTCTCTGTGCCTCCTCTCCCTGCCTCCATCTGTCTTGTCTAACAGGACTACAAGTTCCTCAGGCCAGGGACTGTTTCTCACTTAAGTTTTGCACATTCCCAGGGCAGTGAAGCTGTCTTGGTTGTTTCCCCAATCCGAGCAGTGGCAGCAGCAGCAGCAAAGCAAACCTTTGGGCACACTCGATGTTGACAAGTACCGCCGCTGACTGTGTTGACGGGAATGGAGACTTTGTACTGCATCAGAGCCCAGGCTGTTGTGTCTTTTCCAATTGTATTGTATTGTTTGGCTTTGGAAAAGAGGAGGAACACATGACTTACAAGGACATGAGAGATTCTCCCATGTCCCCACTGCATATTTCAGTCAAGAAAAATTAACCTCTTCACAGGAGGCAAAGATTTAGTGGGGGCAGAATTATGGTGAGTGTGGTGGATGCGGCGAGGAGGACCAGAGCAGAAACAAATCAATTCACAAACAGAGGAAACACAAAAAGCTGCTGCAGATAATCCAGTACAAAAACACATGAACCAGCTGCAGAGAACCACCTGAGCTGGAAAAAAGACGCAACAGCCTGTGCAGCACATGACAGATGAAAATCAAAGCTGGTCTGAAGGATTAGAGAGCCATATACTCGCAGGTACATAGAGCCAATGTGACCATGGTAGCGACAGAAGTCACTTCATCCTCTCAGGAAATACTTAAAGGAGGCCAGAGTTTTCCAGAGTGTGAGGGACAAGGGCACGGCAGACTTACTGAGGGAAAGGGCTGTGGATGAGTTGCACATGGGAGAGAAGCTTTTAATAATACTTGCTTGTGTTGCAAAGATCTTGTTATCCATTTACTTTTCCTGAAAGAGCATTCAGCCTTAAAATAGTGTAGGAAGCACCGATTAGGGCAAACGCCCACACTCCTGCAATGCAAGGAAATGGGCTGTCAGTAGTTAGAGTACCTGCACTACATTTTCTCCCAAGGGCTGTTGTGTTAAACCATCCAACTAAAAACCCAAACTCCTGTCCAAGTGCGCTGGGTGTTTGCCCACCTTCCCTTCCTGCCTGAGCGTGCCCGGGTGCGTGGCAGCCATCCGGGTGCCGCAGCACGGGGGGAGGATATCGGCAGGAGGCCCAGGATGGCCATGCTGGGGTGCTGCCGTAACACACCAAGAATTCAGCAAAATATCTGAGCTCATCGTCAGTACCTTAGGGAATAAGCAACACAAGGATTCACGTCTAAAAGGTTCCATAGGCCTTTCCTCTCTCGAGCCATATGTGGATGGGCTGGGATGTAGTACCTGACAGAGCCTTTGCGAATGTCTGGTTTCATTTCTGCTGGAATCCAGGCTGGAGCAACAACCCCAGCCACCTTGGGTGGCAGACAGGAAAACAGCAATATCGTCAGATTTTGATGAAAATTATGACCTAAGAACCAAAAATACAGCTCCTTACATCTGCTTATATTCCCTCCCTTCCTTGCCAGCCCTGTCTCTGAAGTCAACTGCTGTGGAAAGCTGAAGAAACTCTAACTCTGGTTAGAGCAGCGGTGGGAATTTGCACCCAGAATTAACCGGTTAATAATAATCTTTACATTTTTCCTAACTGCTGTGTTCCAGGGCACTTGAATTAACAATTCACCAAGCATGTTCGTTTTGAATGACTGCATTGAAATCAGCACACACTCAAACAGAAGCCCTATAAAAAGCCAAAGCTTTATCGTGTGCTTGGTGGTGGCAGCAAGAAGGCCAGTGGGAAGGAAACAATACCCGTCTGAGCGGAGCTAGGGTTTATCTGCTTGCCATCAGAACAGGCCAGTCATGTTGTTTTTCCGTCCGTTCACCATGTGAGCGGGCTCCGGTGTACAGTACCAGGCTGTGCAAAAGCCTGTGGCCAGGTCCTTCTGTTTGTAGGGCTTGCTGACATAAGGTGGAGTTGAGGTTATTGTGGTGTGGGACGTTTCCTGCCCCGGCCGCTGATAACCACAAATCCCAGCAGCCTTACAGTCTCCCTTTGTCCACCGGTCCAGGACCCGAGCTATGTATAGCCTATATCCGCCCAGCCCAGGGTGGGCGCACTCTCATCCCTGAGCTTGAAGATGCTTCACCGCACACTGACTGTTTCCTCAGTGAGTTGGGGATGCTGAAAACCCTTCCACACGCAGAGTCCTGCTGAACTTTTTACCTCCAGGAGCAAAGGAGGAGACTGAGGATGGGTCTGTGTGGGGCAGTCCTGGCCATCGAGCAGACATTCCTTCGTACAAGAAGTAAAAGGATTAAACTGACTGCTAAAACGCGGCGTCATTTGTACCAGCTGAGGTGTAAATTAAGGCCTTGCCACGAAAACAGCATTAAGCTCACTTTGCATTGTCCGGCTCAGTGTCGGTGTGGATGGTGGTGGGGTGATGCCTCCGTGTTAGCTGGCGTCACCTGCCCGTCCCCCTGCCTGAGCGGTCAGTGCGGCCCTGCCAGCCGGCTCATGTGACGACGTGACTCTGTGTGTGGCTCTCGTGAGCAGAAAAGCAACGCAGGGGATGTGTTTTCACAAAGAGGTGATACGAGAGTAGGTGTGGACAGTCGGTCAGGAGAAGGATGAAGTGTGGGGATGAAGGAGAGGGGAGCGCAGGCGCGGGAAGTTTTGAGCGCCAGCTCCTGGGATGTGGGCAGCACAGGGGTGTTTTCAGCAGGCAGCACAGAGGGAGAAGGACCGCTCTGGGATGATGATGGAGCAGCAAAGGGGTAATATCCAACACAGGGTAAAAACAAAGGGTATGAAGCCTCAAAAGAGCTTCCCTTAAGCTGGGGCGCTCTTCTAAGCCACGCTACCTGCCTGCTGCAGGATCGCCCCAGGGACCGAGCTCTGCTTAGTGCTGAGTGCGCACTGCAGCAGGGAAGTTAAGAATGGTTAGATCTCTGTATGTAAATAAAATGCTCCTGGGCTGTCCCTTGGTCCTGAAGCCTGCTAGCCCAGTGCAATTCACAGCTGTGTGGCCAGTTCTTATGCCTCTCAAAACAGACCGGCTGCAACCGACATGCTTGGTGGGCACAGCTGCTGCAAAGGCCTGGAAAAGCTCTCCTCTCAGGGGGTGATAACTGGCATGGGCCAAAACCGTGCAGGTACAGTGGTAGCAATTTAGCAGTATAGAACAGTTATGTCTTGGCCTCGTTTAATTTATTGGTGTAGCTGTTGCTGATGACATGGAAGCTTTACCTGCTACCAGGGAAAAATTTCTTCTTTCCTTTTTTGATCCTTTGTGTGTGGGTGACAGCCCAGACTAAGTGCTCCCTGAGCTGCATGTGTTGTCATCCAGAGGCTCTGTACTGATATTTTCCCTTGTCCACACCCACCAGCCAAAGAGTTGGGAGAGTTGGGATGGTTGGGAGACCATCATTCCCAACTCAGGTAGGCTCTGCTGCCCTGACCCCTCGCACTGGATGCATTGTACTGGCCATGAGAGCCGAGGCTGGCGACAGAGAGATCGGTTCAGTCTGGTTAACTGCTTTGGCACAAGGCAGCGGGTCAGAGTCCCTCCAACCAGCTGGGCATCCGGACCATGCTGCAGGGAGCACCAGGTTTGGAGCAAGCAGAGGGGCAGCCTTGAAGACTGGCAACCCCCTGCTCTCAGGGTTGGTACCGATACTTGGCAGGGATGTTAACAAGCAGAAGTATTTTACCCAGACTTGAATGAAGGCCTGACAGGCTGCGCCCCGTGGCTATGTTGTGCTGCCAAAAAAAATGGCAGTCTCCCTGAGCACCCTGGGGGCTTGCAAGGTGTCCCTGGTGTCATCCCTTCTCCCAGCCTGGAGAGATTCTCCTCCCCACTCCACTCAGTGACCAGACCTGCTCTGCACAGAGGATGAGGCTGCCCAACGGCACCTGCGGAGAGGAAGACAGAAGTACTGCTGGCTCCCTGTCTCTCATGCCAGCGCCCTGTCCACTTGCCAAAAATCTGGCCATGCAATGGCTTTGGTATGGGCCTGTGCATGGCAGAGTGGAGAGTGTGGTGGGGGCAATTGACTCAAACCAGAGCTTGAAGGCCTCGGTGGCTAGACCTTACTATGCATGAGATGCCTCCACAAGGAGCTCAGTGGCTCCTGTTCCTGCGGGTACAGAGCTACAAGCTGTGGGAGGTTACTTCCCTCCCTCAGCAGGCCAAACTGGTGTGCCCTCCAGGTAGAAAGCACTGAAGACTTTCACTTTTATATAGTCTTTGCTTTACTGCTTTCACACCAGCTTGGGAAAACAGCACTAATGCCGTCAGCTACCAATGTCTGTCTCCTGTAATCAAATATCCTGCTCCCCATGAAACTCAGATGCTGGGCACTGACACTGCTACCACCATGGGGTTGCAAGGCAGGAAGATCCCTCATCTTCTGAGCAAATTCAAGTGAGAAAATAATCTGAATAACATGTCCTGCTCACCTCTATCTGCAGCTGCAACGCCTCACACTCATAGAGTACCCAGACATGGGAATCAGACCAGATCCCGTTTAACGCAAATGTTAATTTATCAGGTGTTTAATCTCTCTTAAATGTTCATTTCATTGCCTTTTGATCAGGCAACATCCACATCTTCCATTTGGGTCAGTGTTTCCCCACCCCCTTGAATACTCAGGGCTCTCATTCCTCTCCTTTGTCAGGCAGAGATTTTGCCCAATCTGGGTACTACCATCCTCTCCGAGACCTCTCCTTACCCCCTGTGGGGACAGACCCCTCTGCCCAAGGGTGTTGCTTCACTCATGGCAGTGAGCATGGCAGCAGAGTCTGGAAAAGGCCTCGGGAAAAGTATGTGGCAAACACCCCAGCTAAGGTGAAGCCACTCTTTTATGAAGTCTGTAACATTAACGGTGTTGTGAGTCAGACCTTGGAGATTCCTCTTACCTGTGTGGTGGTTCCCCACACATGCACAGCATGGTGGCAGTGGCTGAGCCGTGGCAGGGACAGCGGTTTCTCTTCCCCTGTCCCCCAGCCCTTCCATCAGCCATGGAGGTTTTCAGTGTGCGCTTTGATAGAGCAGAGACCCTTTGATCCCCACCTCCAGAGCACTTTTTGGGGTGTTATCACACCAGTGGGGGGATACCCTCCAGCCATGTTTGAGCTAGAGCTTCTGCTCCAGCTTTGTGAGAGCCCAGCAAGCTCCTCTGATGAGCAAGGTACTGCCCAGCTGGCCACGCTGGCCTGCACACCAACTGGAGAAGGTAAAATACCAGCCTGGTGCATGTCCCATAGAAAGGAGGGGGAAATAAAGAGGCAGAACATACAGGCCTGGGAACGTACAGGCTCAGACTGGAGCAGAGCCTTTGGCTGTGCCTGGTTTGGCTACGCTGTGCCAGTAAGAGGGAGCACAGGTTCAACGCTGCAGAGCAATGAAGGCTGGGAGGGAGGGAGGGAGAAGCCTTCACATTGGAAAGGAGGGAGTGTGGGTACAATAAGCATACCCAGGGTGACATCTCTATCAAGGCCAAATGCTCCATCCGTCTCTCTGTGCTAGTCACTGCAGGCAAATTTTGCTCTCTGTGAATATTCCCCCCAGTTCCCCTGGTTCTCCCTGGATAATGGCATTTCTATTCAAGCTGTTTAAACTAACAGCAGCACAATTCCCAGCCAGCGGCTTCGGCTGCTTTGTGTTCATTTGCTCAATCAACATTCACCCCCTGGTAAGTGACTTTCAGAGAAAACTGTCACTGGCAGACAATGGGCTGGCAGTTAACAGCAGCAGTTTTGTGTCTAAATGTTGGCAGATGCTGGGGTAAAATGTCTCAACCCAAATTTAAAAGGACAGTTGCCTCCCCTCCGTGCACGGGGACCAGGAGGCAGCAGGGAGATGAGGGTGACTTTCCTTCAGCCCAGTCTCTGTGCCGGCAAGGTTGGAGGAAGGCATCTCCAGACATTGAAGCCCGGTGCCATCGCTGATGCGTGGCCTCCTGCCTTCCCCGCGCGCTGCAGATGGGAAACTCGCTCTCCAAAGGACGTGGCTCTGCTTTGAAATACTGCTGTGAACACCCGCGCTGCCCAGGCTCGACAGCCCCCTGCCACCAGCAGTTCCCTGGCATTGCCCCCAAACCTCAGAACTTCATGAGAATAATTTGCCTCCCTCTCTGTGGCTCACTTACAATATTTATTTTGACAATGAAAGCGATCATTAATTCCACCCATTGATTTATTTTTCCTAAAAGCCCATTGTTACCCCTTAAATGTGCATGATAACTTGCCATTTGAGATACCAGAAAGTGTTTTATAGACTTGTCTACCAGAAAAAGCCCTGTCAGTTTATAAATGGGCTGGTTAATGTGGCTCCCTTGTGGCAGTGTCCTTATTTTGCTTTTAAAGTAAAGCTTGATATTGTTTAAACTTTAGACAAATCATTACTTACTTAAATTGATGTGATTTTCTTGTGTAGTTGAGACCTAACATCTCCTTGTTTTGATCATGCCATGTAAGTACTATACACCAGCAGATCCTCCAGAAACTACTGTTGGATGACAGGCTCATTCTCATCCTTCTAATGAGGATACAGCCTTGAAATACTGTCCTGTGGCCACGAAGGAGAATGGATCAAAAATTATGTAGCAATAAATGCTTTCAGTGTAATAGTTTCAGACACTTATGTGTGTGCCTGTAGAAATTCCTTAACCTTTTTCCTCTGGGCTGTGACTCTACCAAAGCTGCAACATAGTCATTCCTGTCCCAAACGCAGCTTTTTGTGTCTCTTGGTTCCCCCCGCTCCTCTCATCTGGGCACCCATATTAAAACTTGAGGACTACTTGTTCTCTGTAGATGGATGTGTGGTTCCCTCCTTTTTCATCTCACCCCACCAGCCTTCCTCTGAATCTGTCCAGGGAGCCACGTGGGGTAGAGGAGGACCATCCCTGATGAGTGGGTGAGTCAGGAGAACAAGCTGGACATCCAGGCATTCACAGAACATTTACCATATATGTCATGGGACATCCACCACATACGTATCTTTGCTGTACTGTCCACTAAAATCATGATAATAACTGGAGAAAGTACTGGCTTGTTTGTAGGCAGCATGCCCTGACCAGAGTCCCAAGAAGAACTGTTCCTGGAGTACTGGGGTCAGTGCAGCTGATCTTCTGCAGTGTTGCCAGTTATTCACTCTTAGTGGACATGGTATGGCTTCCCTACAGCTTTAGTTGGAGTCTTTTCATGAAATATTTCTACTTTCACATCTTAGGAAAAAGAAGAGGGCATTTCTAGCCTTTTCAGCTGCACAGTAAAGCTTGGAAGACCGAACTTGTAAAGATTCAAAAGTCAGAAAGAAAAAAACCGAGGAGTATCTTGAATTTTTCTCTGTTTCTTCAGATTTTCAAGAGTCTCCAGCTTTTTAAGCCAGACCTGATTGCTGCATGTGTGAAGTTCTGGCAGTGCAATCTAGCAGCCTGGGCTCCTGTCAGGTGATGAAGCTCCAGGTTTTACATAGCTTGAGAAGACCGTGTCTGTTTTTTTGCTACCAGCTTTTCCCACACGGCATACATTAAAATGAAAGCTGAGCAGCTAATGCCAACATAAATCACCCCATGCACCTTCTGCCTGCTCACAGATGCACAGAGACCTTGCCTACCCCAAGAGCTATCGCCCTTCAGAGGTCCTCTCGCTCCCTCTTCCCAGTTGTGCCAGCAAGACCCTGCTCTCCCAGGGGTCTTTCTGTGGGGATGTCCCAGGGATGTTGCCCCCAGGGACCGGCCAGCTGATTGATCCCGACTCCACAACCCAGAGCAAGGAGCCTTCCAGTGCACCGTGCATTTTGGGAAGGTAAATACACAACCAAAATATCCAAGCTGTGGGGTGGCTTGACCTTCGAGCGACCCTTAGCCTGACCTAACGCTGGTCACTCTCACCAGCAGATTTGTTTATCTTGGGACCCTGAGGCTCCCAACCCAAAAGCACTGGGTTGTCTCCCAGCACCGAGGCCTGCCGGCACTGGCTGCTGGGCCCCGTTAGGAACGCCCGATGAGATGCAGTTTTTATTTTTAGTCCCATCCCCAAGACCTCACACTAGGCAAGCAGCCATGATCCTGCCAAAAAAGCCCCAGTAAGTTAAATTGGAGCGTGAGCCCCTTCCCCAGCCTGTGGAGCAGCTGTGTGCATGCACTTGGGAAACGGCTCCAAGAAGGGCTTTTCCTTTCTTCAAAGCTCGGAGGAAATTTTGCCATGGAGTTTCCCCCTCTTTTGGCCAGAGAACTGCAGAGCAGCCAGGGAAGCAGTTAGGGCAGCAGATGCAGGAATGGGGGGAGACTTCCTTACCGTAAGAAAGCAGGACGCGGGGGGGGGCAGGGGGCGGCAGCAGGACGCATCATTTTGGGAATGTCTGCTATCCCAGAAGTGAGTGGAAACAACCCATCTGAAATATGCAGAGCCATTATCAGGCCAGGGCTTAAATAAACTTTACTGTCCATTCAGTGATCAACCTCCCTGGGAGCCGCCGGCTCCATTCATCACTGTCACCTTTTCAAAGTGACTGTGATGACAGTTCATGATCATTAACTAGTAATGGTGTGCTTTGCATTAAGAGGAGGGCACATCAAACGGGCAGGCTCGCAACTCGAAAGTTAACTAAATTATATAATAAACATTCTCCAGCTAACCAGGTACAGATGGTGACAAAAGGTGGGACAAAGTGGCAGGCAGGAGAAAGCAGGGACGGGGAGGGGGGACATCGGGAGAAGCAGCGCTTCAGTACCATACCTATCGTGCCGCTCGCCTGCCCTGCCACTTGCTATTAATTAAGAATAACGAAACGTGGCTCCCTGGCTGGAGGGACCAGAGCCACTTGCTGGAGTTGCAGAAGCTTTACTGTCAGCAAAGCTGCCTTAAGATTTCACAGATCTGCCGTGGCTGGGGGCTTTTTGCTGCGTTTTGTCTTTTTTCCTCAAATGGCATTCATTTGCAGGCAGAGATGAGGCGCTCTGGGCACAGTTTGGATGGGCAAGATTGAAAACTGAAGAGGACGTGAGGAGGGAGATTTCAAACACGTCCTTCATCTCAGAGGGCCGGGCCGGCTCATCACTGCTTCCTACTGGCACACAGCACCAGTTATGGGCCCTTGTGCACCCTTGGTGCTTGCTCGGAGCCAGAAGGGCCCGTGCTCGGGCAGACCCGCCAGCTCAGGGAAAACAGATTTGTTCAGAGAATAGCTTGGGAGGCAAGAGCTCCTAGCACAATTCCCAGTGCAATCCCTACTGACTGAGAAGCATTAAAAAAAAAAAAAAAAAAAATCTGATTTTTCCATCTATTCATTAGCAAAAAAGGCAAAAAAGCCATAAATCTTTTTAGTACAATTTATTATATTATACTTGTAACAAGATCTTTCACACAGACAAAAATGGTGCCTAGAGTCAGGTTCTTAAGTCCATAATTCATCACTTCAGGGAAATGGAAAAATATTTTAACTGGGACTTCAGTGGGAGCTGCCGGATGCTCAGGGCTTTTGCAGAAGTCCAGCAAACCCACTGCAGCAAAGGGGTCTCCTGCCACAGACTTCAGCAGCCTTTCTACTGAAGACACCTAACTATACATTTAAGGGGTTTAGATTTAGGTACCCATCTTTTTACTGCTTATTTTAATGTTTTAAATTAGTGCACAGTCACCATCAGGGAGACTTTTGTGCTCCCCATGACTTAGAATTCAGAAAAAATCATCAGTCACCGACAGTTTGTCTTCCTTCACTTTCCCACACCTCAGTCCCTTCAGCAATCTCTCAGATTACATAGTTTTCCATCACTTACCCAGCTTTCATATCAAAGTCTTCATGAAAAAAGTCCCAGAAAAGGTAACCTGGACTCAGCTTTTATCCTAACCTAAATGGTCAGCTGGGGAGGAGGAGGGGGAAAGAAACCAGACTGATTTTTACAGTCCTTCTCCCAACAGTGCTTCATCTGCACTTGCTGATACCCCTGAAACATGCAGGAAACATTTTTGGACATGTATTTTCAAAGACCACTGATTTTTCAATGCTAAAATTATCGGGGGGGGGCATCAACTTTCCTCTGCACATGTAACTGCCTGCCTCTGTGCACCATGGAGTAGGGTGACTTTCCCACCGGTTTGCTGTAGCTGTGAGGAAAGTTGTTAGAATTCTGGTTTTCAAGAGAGTCTTTGGAGTTTGGGTCATTCACTGTTTGGGTGCATAATTTTGACAGCCTGAGGGTCAACTTTCTGAGGTGCCCAGAGCCCCCACTTGTGTTACGTGGGGGAAAAACGTACCAGGTCGGTGGGAACGCCATGAGGACTAGGTCACTTGTGCTCACAGGGAGCCAAGAGACCTGCAGGCAGAAGGTTCTATCAAAGCCTTCATGCAGGCAGACAGCAATTCAAAGAACAATCATCTGCCGCTGTATCTCCCTTGTCCCAGAGGTTGCTGGGTCCCTGCACTGGGGGAGCAGCAGGAGAATATGAGCTCTACCATCTCAGCAACATCCCTGTCAGCTCCGGCTTCTGATAAAAGGGGGGCTGCTCCTATACCACAAGCTGTGAACTGCTTCGACTGAGATACACCTCCGCCTCTGCCACTGCCCCTGCACCAGGAGGGACCTCAGGGAAATTGGTAGAGCAGATGCCATCAACTGCTTTGGCCATCTAAGCTCACTCCCTCCTGAGGCACGAGCCAAAGCCCTTCCACGCTCCCCTGCCGTGGTGGTCACTTTGTCTCCAAGCCTTCCTGGGTCTGTCCTGTGCTATAAGCCTGGATGAAAGACTGTGCCTGGTCTGGGTCTCTTATAGCACTGCCTATCTGAGCACCCACGTGCTCTGTGCAAGGGGGACAGAAGAGCAAAGTAAACAGCTGTCAGACACTAAGGCGAAACATCACGTGAAGTCAATAATTTAAATAAGGAGGCACAGGTATGGAAACACCTCCCAACAAGGCTGAGGAAATGGAAGAGAGAGACTTAACTTCCCATACAGCTGCCCTTGTCTCTCTTAAGCTGCAGGAAAAGAAGTGACAGTGTCCAAACGCTAGCATGCCAGCTAGGACACCCACTGTCTTTCATCCCCCCTCTCTCGTGCTCTGCCAGGATCCCAGCTGGGCTCCGCCGCCTGCCCAGCACAGCATTTCTCCTGGGGAACATGCTGGGACACCAAGAGTATAGCATCTACGAGGGATGAAAGCCTTTCAGGAATCAGCTAGGATGAAGAAGCCACATTATTTTCTCAGGAGATTTATATAGCTCGTGGGATGTTGCTTAACAGATCTTTCTGCCCTTCTTCCTTCATCCTGAAACAATGCTTCTGACAGAACAGAAAGGCAGAAAACTGCAATTGGTTTATGATTTGTTCTTTTATACATGCAGATGTTTCACAAACATTTAAAATAACAGTCCACCCTGGGAACGTACTGGGTGAGAGAGGCAACACGGCTGAGGACTGCTGGGTCCTATTCCTGGCCCCATCAGTCGTCAGCTGTGTCATTTCACCTGAGTAACTGCAGGATTACTTCGTGCCTCCACCTCCTGCCCCGTTTTCTGTTGCATTTCTTCAGATGGTGAGCATGTCGCAGGGCAGGAACTGTTTCTTTTAGAACGTTTGTGCAGCGCCTGAAATAATGAGAACCCTATGTGCGACTGTCTTGCAAATGAGATGCTTTGTATTTTAGTATCGGCATAGTCTTTCAGGCAGCCTTAAAGCTGATATTGAATGGGAGCTGATGGACTCAGATGTACTCAAATTAAAAACAAACAAACAAACACGAGCTAAGCCATAGTGTAATATTAACCATATGCCCCATATGGGATTGACAGAGATTTTGCACTTATTCCTGAAGGTCTGTGCTGGGCTGAAGGTTACCATATGCTCTAGGAATGCTCTGCAAACACCAACGAGTGGCCACGAAAGTTGAAAACTTGAAGTTACTATACAGTCAAAGGTGGTTAATTGCAGCTTCCACAACCTGTATGCCCAGGTATATAGAGCATTCAACTGCTTGGTTACAAGGGATGTTAGCTTTTCTCCTCACACATGACTGACTAATTTGCTACATACCATTTAAAAGAAAACACAAATAAAAGCGGTTTTCAAACAGAACAGGATTTCTTCTCCAGTGTGGCTTCTACAAACCTTTATGAGTCCAACAGTGACTGGTCAGGAAAAGAAGATCAAGAGCCATAGCCAAGCAGCTCAGAAAGGAAAGAGAATGGAGTTTTAAGCAGAAGCAGCAAACTGATGTTGCCAGGAACTGTTTTCTGGTTATGCTGTTAAGGTCTCCATCTATTTCACAAGCAGTTAACTCCTTCCACACACCTCATGCATCAAACAACTTCCCTTGGCCTCCGATGTGGGCAAAGGCATGTGGTAAAGACTGTATTTCCCAAAAGTGCTCAACTCTTAAGCGCTATGGACATTTTGCCCTAAATAAAGAGCAACAATACAGATGGACATCAAGAAACATGGATCCACAGAGGCTACATTTATACTGACAAATGGTGACACTCATTCTTCAAGGACTGTGAAAGCAGGGACAAGAAAAGCGGGGCAGGCAAGCACATCAGAAGCATGAATGAGATTGGATTTACATCACCGTGTTGTGGGACCCAGCTATAATCAACAGAAATGGAAAGAAAATAGCTATATTGGTCTGCCAACATCACCTGGATGGAGCTGTGTTCAAACTGAGTGATAGGGGTAATTCTCCCAGGCATGCCTCCAGCTGCAGGGAAAGATGTTCCTCTGTGGGAAAGTGTCTCCTCGTTCACAGAAACTGAATGAAGGAACAGGCTGAGATGAGAAATGCCAAGTTAAACCCAACAGGAAACTGCCCTTAAGGCACGTATGGGACTTTCTCTGTCACTGCAAAGTATGAACTCAAGAACACAAATTATAGAATAAACATAGGTGCAAAACCCACTGGAAATCAATCTGACATGGGGTTGGAAGGCAGAGTGGGAACTGGGACTTCTGACAGCATCATCCAGCCATTCTCCTACAGTCTTGGTTCAAATGTGCAAAAGGAAATGGTGATTTAGGTTCTTAATTGCACCAGAGTCCATTGAGACACCTCTGTCCCCACCATCTAAGCAGCTGAATAATCTGTCACAACATGCCTGCCCTGGCATCTCAGCAAAGAGCTCCACCAAACCACTGGCTTCTTTGGAAACATTTGTCACCATCCACACTTTATTCCTTCTTCACAAGCAAAAAAACCCAGGAAAACAAAAAATGGCAAAACCATTCCCACCTGGTAGAAGATGAGAGACATCACTAGTAAAGTGACTTGAGAAGGAAAACAATGTCAAAAGTTGTTTAATTAACCCAGACAGACAGGAAAAGACAGGGTGCAGGATTCTGATGCTAAGCTTTGCCCTAAAGGTATGGGAAGGGTAGGCTGCAGCTGAGCAAAGGGGAAAACGGAAGAAACCCTAAATACTGAAGGCTGGAAGGAAAGCATTGCCCACTGTGCTCAGTTGCAGACTAGACTCCTGCAGCTGGATTCCCACTTCCCACTTTCAGGAAAAGCACTCCAAAAAGAAGGAACAGCAAGCTCAGTGCTGATTAGGAAGCAGGTCTGGTTAACATTATGAAAGGAACTAAATTTCCCTTCCCCCAACCGCTTCAAGGACCAGAGATTTGTGTGCAAAATAGCTCGAGTTTTTCCCCATGGTCAAAGACTGGCGTTTTATTTATTTGCGGTCAGTAATGTTGGACTTCTGTCATATTTTGCTGTGGTACTCTATTATTTAATAAAGTCCCATGGACACTGGCCAATACCTTCGCTTGACAGGGACTACTTTCTGACATTGCACCTGGCCAACTGGATTGGTTTTTTTATTGAGAGAGCAGGGGAATTAAAGGTAAAACAAGAAATTGGTTTATAGCCCGAAGGAAGCAGAGTTGTCAAGCCTCCAAGAGGGTTTTTTTTCCTTAACGTGTTAGATGAATACAGCTGCTTATGCCACAGAGCACTTGGGTGTATATATCAAGTGCTTTTAAATCCTTCTAAATAGTGCACACCTTGCCTATTTCCCCTTGCAACCAAAGCAATAATGTGCCCATCCACTGCTTAAGAAAGCATTTGGTTTATTCTTTCTAAAAGTCCAGAATGAGACGCCTTGAACAGCTCCTTATTCCCCTGTCCCAGGAAGGCAACCCAGCTCTTGCAGTCTCCTGTGCCGATAGCCATAGTCAGTTTTTATAACCTTTCCTTAAGGCAAGGACCCTTACTCCTTATTACCTCCAGTGTGGAGCCTTTGTTCCTGTTGTGCAGACCTGAACCTTGAACATTATTGGACTTTTAGGATGGAGGCATAACGCAGTGACACCGTAACATCAGTCCTGCTATTGTGGGGATGAAGATGGTATGAAAACAGGGACCTCTCTGCCTTCTTAGTGAGAACATTTCAAGACGGCAGCTACTAGGCCTGGGAAAATAGACCGGGAGACTTAGACAAGAGAAAATTATAAACTGTTGAAGTGCTGGAGTACTTCCAGGTATTCAAACAGGTAATAGATTTGTTTAAATAAGTGGAAATAGTTTCAAAACGTCAACTTTGCCACATTGTCTAGATTCTCCTTTCTGGTCCAGCTCCAGTCCAGGAGGTTTCTTCATGCATGAGCTCAGAGAAAAGCACCTACTGCAGAATATAGCAAAACCCCACAGTGTTTCAGCAGGGAAGTTTCAGCTGGCACATGTCTAACACTTTTGTGATTTCCTGTTGGGCAGATAGCTTTGGGGAAATGTTTATATGACCTACTGCCCAAATAGCATCAAGGAACTATCCACAGAACTGAGTAAGTAAGCTAGATAAATGCAACACTTGTTACCCTCCTCGTTGCCACAGTCCTTAAGGTTGCTAGAATCTTGATAACTCAAACACAAATTTTGGCCAAAACTTTACAGCCAGTTTCAATTAAGTAGGTGGCACAAAAGAGCAGTTGCCCTCCTGACTCCCAAAGCCCACCAATAGAAATCAACAGGTACACCAGAAATAAAAAAAATATAATGATATTTCATCTAGGATGCAGCACATAAGTATATTTGCTTTTCACGGGAATGATGGCATTTTGAATCTACGTGGATAACCCATTAAACTCCACACACAATTTTAAGATCTTTTTACCTTCTTGATAGCCAACATTAATTTGGACTGCTATTAATAATCAATTATTAACAACATTAATAGAGACAGCTATTTTGATCTTTCAAAAACTGTTCTTTTTCTCTGCAGCCTGGGCTAGGACAATAATAATTTACTCATGAAGTACAACTGTCTACTTGTAAATATTTTATAAATATGAATGGACTATAACTTCAGCACCTCTGAGGTTCTGTTTATATTGCCCTTGATCCAGAGGTATGGGAAAACAAAGCAGACAGTGATTATTGGTTACTCACGAGAACTGCTGCTGGTTAGGAGATGACACAGATCTCTCAATTTTCATCAATGTTCACAGCCTTCAAGACAATTCTCTTATATATGTTATTGATCACAAAACAGCTCCGCGATTGGCACCATTTTGTATTTAGCTCAGCATCCTACGGAACTGAAACTTGGGCAGTCCTGCTGGCCAAACTTAACCAAATTAGACAAACTGAACTCGAAGTTACTAAGTTCTACGATGCTCGAGGAAAAATACACAGCTGCATAAAAGGGAATAATAAGGAGAAGAGGGATGGGGAGAGGGAGAGAGAAAGATAAGCGTGGTTCACTCGTGGAAAAGCCAAAGCTCAGAGAATGCACTCCAGTGAAAGCTGATGAAAATCTGACTCGGTTCACTCCGTTGCTCAGAGAGTGACTTGTTCCTCCATATGCTCCACAACAAAAGCACTCCTGATGTCAGTAACATGTGGAGAGAGCAAATACTTCTCAACTGCAAATGATTCATTGACTCAATAAGCATCTGTCCCAAACATCTGATGTATATTTAAAATTCCATCTATTTCCTAAAAAATATTCCTTATTTTTTGAGTGATCAAAACCAAACGACAACAGTAAAAAAGGTAACAGGATAGTCTTTTTTTGATACCATTTGTGATCAGAGGCAAAAGCTGTTTACCATTGGTGTGGACCAGATTGGGAGCAATTCTTTGCTAAAGCCCTTCAGCTGCTCCTTTCTCAAGCAGAAGTAACCGAACACGTGCACTTAACTCTGGGCAGTTAGCAACCAGCGATGCTACTGGAGTCTGTGGGGGAACAATCTGGCAGGGGAGGTGCTGATAACATTCTTGTGCAGAGGGCTATTCCCAAAGGCAATTAGTGACTCAGGCTGCCACCCCCACGCCCACCCCAGGAGGACATGGCTCCAGCTCCAAGTCACACCCTTCACCACTGGTCTCTATCAGATGACTTTCGCCATGCATGGGAACCAGCATAAGTTGCAGATCAGGTTATCACTTCGGAGCTGGATTAAACACCAGACCTCCAGGTCACTGCAGCTCCAGCCATACGTGAATCAACATTTAATAAGGCATTAAAATTCTCTTGCGATTGCTTTCAACTTTTGCACAGCGTGTGCTTAGGGTTGCAGAGTGGGGGTTCTCCTGTGCAGCCAAATGACTGCATTTTGAAGGCCAGCTTCAGCTGCGTGTCGGGACTTACATTCCTCCTCTCCTGGATGATCCAGAGCAAGACACTGCAGTTCCCCGCACCCATTCCACCCTCTTCTCTATCCAGAAAGCCAAGCAAGCAAGCTGGTCACAAGGATTGCTGCACACAGCATCCCTCTGTGGCGTGCAGCACGGTGGGGATGTGAAGGTGCGTGACACAAGGGCAAATTGTTATCATTCACTCCTTCAGCATTTCAACTTTTCTTTTTTGTCTCCATTTTTGCTGGATTAAGCCTTTCTAACATAAAAGGTCTGACTCTGGGTGTCTGGGCTAGATTTAAAGTTCAATGAGGTTCTTTATTTTCCAGGAAACACTCTTCCTTCCTCTCCTTCCGTGATTGTTCCCACAGGTTTTAGAGTTTCTTGTTAGAGTTTTTTTCTTCCTCCATTTCTGGGTTTGACCTTTGTTCAGTTGCTCTTTTAGCAAGAGTCTTGTGGGTCTCGCAGAGGGTTTCAACACAGTTGTGCTCCCAGTCCAAAAGGGGACTTAGCTGGGCAGATTGCAAGTCTCTGAGCTTCAAGCACGTGCTCAACCCATGCTTGGTTCTCACCTTACTCTACATGGAGATTTACACCTCCCAACAGACTTGCACAAGGGCTGTTGCCCTCATCAACTCAAGAGTTCATTCCTGCCCTTGCCTACTACAAGCAAGGAAGGCTACAAGAAAGGCAAGGTGTTTTGCCTTCGCTTTGCAAAGTTTAAGACAGCATTTCTGGGAACTGAAGTCCCCTGTTGAAGCAGTAATTCCTTCCTTGCCCAGACATACCAAGGTTTTTCACAAAACCTATATATATATGTGTGTGTGTGTGCGTGTGTGTAAAAAATAATATATAAAGAGTATAGAAATAAAATCTGCCGTCTTCCTCCATCACTTCTCACAAGTGTCTCTCCTCCACCACCAGGTAAGTACTTACCATCTAGCAAACTTGACTACATTTATTCTGAGCTGCCTAATACCACTCTCCTGGCAGAGGAGACCTCAGACAAGTCTCATCTCACCTAAAGCCTCCACATCTTTTCTCTCTTTCCAGCACAGTTAATTTGTCTCATGAGTGCTCCTGCCCTGCTTTGCTAAGGATCCCTCAAACACAGGCTAGCATTAGAATGAATATTGCCCTGCCTGCTGCTAGCTTGATTGCCAGCTGTCTTTGCCAATCTGATAATGTATATACTAAACACCTTAAACATTCATCAGATTGTTTAAGTTGTTCATCTTGGAAGGCTCATCCAGAACCTCACTGCTCAAATGGTGGGAATTTCCTCTTAAATCTACAGTTCATGGCTCACTATACTTATGTATACTCCTTATACTTACCTAATTTTTTCTTGTACTGACTGTCCTTCAGTTCCAGTTACTCTTCTTTTCTTTGCACCTTTCCTCTCCTGTAGTTACTGAGTGAGGCTCGTTCAGCCTCTTGCAATACAGGTTTTCCAGCCTCCCGGTGATTCTGCTAGCCCTATACTGCACCTACTTTCAGTGCAGATTTAGTCTTGGTTTTAATTCTTCCTATGAAGGCAGCTGCCCAGAGCTGTACACAGCGTTTCACACAAGATCTCTCTCACCAGCACCTGGCTCAGCAGCATGAATACAATGCTCCCCTCTCCCCTGGAAAGGGTTGCACTGATACTGCATCCAACTCAAACTTCCTGTGACTCCCTACAGCACCCCGGCTTTCACCTCCTCTGAACCCTTCGGCTTCAGTTCATTGCCAAAATGTTTATTATTTCTCCCTAAATGCTGTGAGATCTTATCTTCTGCAGTATTACATTTCACATCACTTCTGCTACTGTGATTATTTCGCTTTCCTTGTGGAGATCCGAATGCCGCTCTTCATGGATGTTTCCCAACTCTAGGTCATCAGCATACTCCTACATTGATGCTCGTTGAAAATATTAATGCAACTTGGTCGCTAGATTTATTTTTATGAAACTCTGCCAAGAAAGCTCCCCCAAATCTATTATTTCTTTTTCCCACATAAGTCACTGCTGTTGCCATATTAGCCAGCTCCTTATCCATGTTAAATAATAATTTTAGCAGAACTCAAACATTAGAATAGAAATTAAAATATTAGGAATGCTTAATTAAGTTGTGAAAGATGAAAAAGCTGTGTATTTTCTAGCTATAATAAAAGGAAACAACCCTCCTAGTCTGTCACAAGCAGGTTTTGCTCTTTTTTTCCTCTTGCTTACTTGCCTGCATGTATTTAATAATTTTTCCCCTCAAAACCTGTCCTGATTTTTTTTTTTTTTTATTTGAGACTGGATTGACAAGGGGGTAGGTATTAAAATTCCATAACGCTGCCTTCTTAAATATAGCTACTTACATTTGCTGCTTATTAACCCCACATGGAATTCCCAAATTTAATAGTTTGAATCAAAGTTCTAATAAAAATCATGACCAATAATTTCATGTGTATGTTTTTCTTAGTTTTATGAGACAGAAATGGAGATGAAACACCTTCTTTCTATAACTCTTCTATTGGTGTTACACGTGCTAGTTCTGCCTTCATTAACCAAAGCAAAAGGAACAGGCATTCTTAATTTGAGGTAGCTGAAGTAAAAATCTGTGTTTAAAAATCATCAACTTACAGGTCTTTATGAGCTACTAGGTTTTAAGTTCTAATAACTCATTTCCCACAGTCTTTAATTCAATCTGCTAACAGATAGAAAAACAACAGCATTCTTTACTTGGCTAGACTTCATTTTGAGGTGATGCTGCATTAACACTCTTCTGGTACTGAGGAGAAGACCTCAGACCAGCAATGTCTAACCAAGACCCTCCACGTCTTTTGCACAGTCTTTCTGGCATGTTTGGCTCATGACTGCTCCTGCCTCCCTTTCCAAAGAATCCCTTCAATACAAGCTCCAAAAATTGCTTTGCCAGATGCCAGTTGCAATTTCTCCTGGGGAAACACACAGGTTGATGTTAATCACAATTACAAATATAATCCCTCCAGGGATGAAAAAACCAGAAAACATCCTGATTTTCCTCTTCTATCCTCATATAAGGACAGTTACATGGAAGAGAGCACCTCATAGGTCTGTTGCCTGAGATATTATGTCTGTTCCATCCTCCTTCTGCATCAAGTTGCCCTAAATTTGTGAGATTACAACTATGGATTGTCCATGTTTCCTTCATTCCTGAACAGGCTCATGGGTTTGGAGACATCTTATTGACTAAACACAGCAAGAAAAAAATCTTATCTCCATCTCTCTGGATCAGATCTAATGCTGAAAACTAAATTAAAAGAAAAGCTAAAAAAAGCCGTTAGGAAAAAAAAAAAAAAAGCTACAGCAGCTGAGAACAAAACTCCAAGCCAGGACTTCTCGAATATTACCACAAGCAATTATCTTAAACTAATAAAATCTGCATGAATGCTAGGCAAAGCAAAGACTCTCACAAGCTATCAATCAGCTCGCTGGCAACAATCCACCTTTCTGGTAACCCACCACACAGCTTCTGTTTCAAGCTCCTGGTCCCCTATCAGTGCAACATGGTGGACAAGGGCACTCAGACCCTTCTCCACCCCTGCTGGTTTTCCATGATGGCCTCTTCACCCAGGAACAGGCCTTTAAAGACAGGCACACACATACTCTGCTGCCAATATTCATTAGCAAGAACTCAACACGCTTGCAAAGCAAGGAAAACGGGGATCTCTGAAAGTCAGCAAGCTCAGCACCCTTTCTTGGGGATGCCCAGTGCCTCTGCAGATCAGGCCTTTGGGTACTTAGTAAGTGAAGACATGAATAGTCCTTTCTTTCTGCCCATACCAGAGACACTGGCAGTATTGTTAAAGCATGAGCACGACCGACTCTAACGTGGCTGAAAATTTGGCAGCACCACGCTGGCCTTCTTGCTTCAGCGTGATCAAATGGCAGCATTGCTCACCAAGTGTGCAAGGCATGAAAGGATTACCGCCCTCCCCCATCAAGCAGGTGAGCTGAAACCCTTTCCAATTCACTACATGTCTGTTTACAAGTAAAACATAAGGTATAAATGCAGCTATTGTTAAGGTGAAGCAGCCATCCCGGCTGGGGAGTCAGATTAGCAATTTGCCCTTTGTAAAAGGATTAGCAGAGCCCTATTGTTTCAGTGTTTGTTTATCAATTTGCATTTTTAAAAGGGGGCATATATCTGACAAGGGCCCACGTTCTCCATGTACCTTGAGCCACACCTTTTTCTCCCAACTCCCCATTGCCAGAACCTACCAGAGCATTTTATAGACCAGAAATTGAGGAGAAACCAAATCTTTGGCACTGCTACTGCTCGCACAACAACATTTTGTTGGGCTGGCTGGCATTCATGAGTCTTTTGGCTGAAAGCGACTGCTGGGTTGCTGCTAGCCATTTAGATCAAACACCAGAACTGGTTTCTCACTTTTCCTCAGATAGCTGAGCCAAATGCACAGATATTTACAGCCCAAACAGTGTACTTTCTAAGCACATGGGCTGCAGCACCCAGTCTGTGGCAGGTTGCTCCCTTACATGGATCACAGGCACCAAAGCAATGAAGCCTTAGGATGATGCATCTCCACAATTAGCACCGATTCCACACTTGCAGTCTTCAAAGTTCCTCACATAATTCATATAGCTTTCACCAGGCTCACCAAAGCTTGTTTTTTTTTTTGAACTTTGATGAGTGTGGTGGTGAAGAAATTACTTGGCCCATTAAGCCCAGAGGTTAGCACCAACACAGCAGTTCTTGGCATCCCAAGATCTCCAATGGGTCCTCAGCTTAGGTTGTGTTGGGCTCTGGGAGCCCTGTAAACGAGTATTTATTACTTCAATGACCAGTTCAATCTCCACACACCGCAGGGACTCCTCACTGCAGTTCAAGTTGAGGGAAGAGGTTTCACACAGAGCCGTTCGCAGCATGGGAGAGAGGGAAGCACTGCTCGCCCCAGCAAACTCCGCCAGGAGCCCAGGCTGGCCATTTGGCAGACAACAGCTGCTCACTTGGATTAGGTAAAAATTCCTTCCTTAGAGGGAACAGGGATGTTTTGGAAGGTAAGTGAGAGAGCAGATTTTTTAATTAAAGTGACACCAGCGCATTTGCGCTCTGGTGCAGCCCCACACCCCGCTTTTTCATAAGATGGCGATTTAGGAAGCTATTCTTTTAAACCATAAAAACAGTTTAGAAGACGAACAAGCATCCAGCTGTGCTAAATTACTTTCCTACTCCCCCAGGACCCAGCAGCAAACTATAGCATGTATTTTACAGGCATATGATTTATTTACATGGAGTAACATACAGGTATTGGTTTTGACCCGTAAAACCCCTCTATGGCCGGGGGCCTACACATCCAAAATCCTTCTCTCAGCCCAGGCTCCACTGCCACAGCTGTGCCGGAGCAGGACCTCCGTTCATAAGAGGGAGAGAAGCAACTACAGGGCGTTCTCTGGCTTTTTGTAACTCCCTCTGCCCACCCATTTATTTCTCCCCCCCCCAAACAATTCTAGTTTGTTGATCATCAGGCATCTCACACAGGCAATTCATTTTTCCTGGTCAAGGGGGAAATGAGGAGGCTCTGGTGGGACACACTGTAAAGATCTTAAAATATGTTCTGCGCTGCTAGCTTATTGCAGATACTCTGATTCATGGTCAGAAAGGGAGACCACGAGTGGTCTCTATTATGTACATGACTTTAGTAATCATCAAGGAACACATAAGGCAAGTGATAGGCATTCTGCTATGAGGATTGTGCACATTTAATAATAAAAAAAATCCCACACAAAAGGAAGGGAGACTGGTGTTTCAAATGCGAGGGACAGACCCTGTCCCACAGAGCTTACAATTTACACTTAGATTAGCACAAGTAGCAGTAACATTGCAGGGAAGGTGCCTAAGGGTTACAACAAAACTTCATGGCTGGCCTGTACTGTCATTTCACTAATTAGAAAAAATGAAATGTTTCTAGTTAATAAATCAGTGCTATTGACATTTCCATAGCTTTGAGGGAAGTACACAAATACCTGTGGGATAAATTCTTTGATTGGATTTAGCCATTCTACTCTCTAGAGTAATGGTTTTCAATCAACAGTCTTTGAGGTCTGCTTTAAAGATATGTGAAAGGTATCTTAAGAAGAAACAAGCCTATTCCCTAAACTTACTTTCACCGTATATCCCTGAATATTTCTGGTAAGCAGGAAAGAACAAACCATGTAACAAGAACAAACCATTGTAAGCAATTGCTCTAGAATGACAGATGGGGAGAGGATTTCTTCCTCTTCTTTCTCAACTGAGAAAATCAATGACCACATCATGGACAAGGATGGCAATCTCCCAGTGCGTGGAGCTAATAACCTCTCCATAGGAGCTGGACTGACAAGGCTGGCCATTGGTGAGCCTTCAAGTGCTTGTAAACACTGACCTACACACGGGTGCAGCAAACTTGCAAGCAAGTCTTCTTAACAGATCTGCAGAGGCCTCAGTCATCTTTTAGACTGGACTAGTGTGGCTGTTACCAATAAATACCTACTCGTACCTCAACATAGCAACAGCCCCCCCCACATTCAACTATCACCAGGTGCCATAGCTACAACACAACACACCACAGCAAAGCAACGGCACCACTGGCATCACCACCGTGCTTTTATTGGTGTTGTACACACCTCTGTTCGTGAGGCAGCAGCATGCTCTGGGAAGGCAGTGGTATTGGCACACACGATTATTCACAACTCTTCCTGCAACAGGGCCCCTCTTCCTTCTGGTTTGCCAAGGTTCCCCTCTCGATATGGAAGGGGAAAAGTGATTGCAACCCTCCAATACCTCTTGACACTCCTCCAAAGGATGGCGATAGCAGCCTAAGATCCCTCTCTGAAAACAACTGCCAATGCCAAGAACTGTAGTGCAGCTTCTGTCCAGCTCAATGTTCAAGGTTTGAGACTGTAGGTGGAATGACTACCAGGCATGGCTGAAATGAGAGCTGCATGAACACGACTGAATGTATTGCCTGATCCAAAGAAGAATAGAAGGAAAAAGTCAATTACTCAGCACTGAGAATGCTTTCCCATTCGGCTAGCTAGAAACAGACCAGTGATCTCTTGGTACTGTTAATATTTAAGCCAGTTTATTTTTTTATACTGGATTACCACCAGATTTTCAGCCTAATACTCTGCTCTCATAAACTTTGTGGATTTAAATGAGGAAACAGAAATCAATATAAATTTGAAGGCAGATGAGCTTTTGGATGGCAACCACATTCTGGCAAATTAGCAGAATTTGTGTAAGCACATGTGTGTAGGATGGGACTTTGGCACAGAAACTGGAAATGCTTCCAAAGGTATCTTTCACGGCCATACTTCAGATTCCTCCTTCCACACCCTGCCAAAATTGCCGAGTCAATGAGGCTTCCTGAACTCAGCAGTTTGCTGGAATCAAGACACTTTCCATTTTACTCTAAAAATACCAAAAGGCAAATCAAGTATGGTTCTAGAATGACCACAGTCAACTGCTTTAAGCAAAACAAGAGGTTGAGAACCACTTCTGGTTTGTTTAGTTTTAAGGCAGGCAGAGTGAAGAGAGATTGTTAGAAGCAGCAAACAAACAAAAAAAAATCACAGAAAAAATGATAGAAAAATTTAAATATGGATACAGCTTTCTTAGAGATATCCAAATTAGAAGATGGAGTAGTCCTAATATGTTTCCTTCAGAAAAGCAGGCAAGTAGATGGCACTGCTGCATAATCTTCAGCAAACCCTATATTTTGTTATTTGTTTGCACAATACATTAGTAAAGCAGACTCTTAAATTTCCTTCTGGAGCCCACAGATGTTCTGCAGTGGTAATAAAGAACAGAACAGAGAAAGCACAGTGTTGTGTTCATGAAGAACCAAGGTGCAAGGCTTAAGGGACACACTGGACTCCGCTTTACTATATTCCAGGGATCCTATCAACACAAAACAGCAATTCTGCTTCAAACAATACTGTACTGCTGGATCACCAGAGAGTATTCCATGGTCAAGGCTAGAGACACCAGCACAGCAGGTAAAATAGCTTCATCCCAGGCAAATATTCTAGAGAGCACCGTGACTACTGTTTAAAGGCAAACAGAGAGAGTAAATTGATAAGGCGGGGTCAACAATTGGTTCTGATATAAAACGTTTCACAAAAAGCAGACCAGATCATGCTACAGTAACTTTTATTGCAGAGATCAGTCGGCCAAGCACAGCTATTCATAAGTATTATATATACTCAAATGCCTCATGCTTAGGCCAGCCAGCACAGAGCTAAAATGGAAGCACATAACAAATGAGTGTTAATAAGCAAACAATCCTTAGAAGTGTTAACAAGTGATGGTGGAGAGGCTCTGTTTTTCATTTTATTACTGATCTCTAGTAAGTGTTATTATCCTCATAGAATAACATTTTATTATGAAATGCACATGCACAGCATTAAAGCCTTCGATAGTCCAACGCTTGCCAGCAGCAGCAAAACTGTAAACAAAGTGAAAGAATCTTTTCTGAAATGCCGACAGCCATCAGTATTCACAAAGTTTATAGGATGCCGAGAGGGCCAATATGCTGCAGCGTAAATAACAGGAATTTGCTAAAATCTGGGAATCTAAGGAATCAACTGAATATTCATTTTCTTCCCATTTAAAAAAAAAAAAGAAAAGCCAAAACACACTTACTTAATCTCAATTGATTTGTGCCTGAACTAGGGTCTTGAATCTGTTTGGTATTTTCAATTCTTTTTAGCCAATCGATTCCTTTAACATTTCCCTCTTTTATAATACAGCAAACAGCTGCAACTAATCATTTTTCATTATGGTTTTGTATATCTGTTTTGGTTTACAGCAAATTTTACTTAAAAATGCAACTTATTCTAGAAATGAGATTTTTCTGAAGATCAGCAGAATTGGACATGGTATCAGATACAATTAGAACAATGTGTTTATTTTAATCAATAGCTAGGAAAAGGACAGAAAAAGGACAGAAAAGAGGGTTCAGGAAAAAAAAAAACACACTTTGAAATGAAGGAGCTTACAAGACAAAGACAGAGTTAATCTTTGCCTACTTTCTATTACTGTTGATCATAACCTGAAAATTATCGACACATTATATGACTCCCTATTTATCACAATCATTTCTTCAGCTCTGACATACAATCAAAACAGTTAAGTCAATGGTGTTTACATTTCTATGTTGCAAATATGCAGTCCCCATCAGGAAAAATGGCAATGGGAGCTCAATCTACAACATCCTATATCGTAACTGAGTGGCACCAAGCCCCTCCTGAGGGGAGCAACAACGCAACACAGCAGATAAAGTGCACACAAGTCACTTTACTGCCATGTGCAAGCTAAACGTAAGAAAGTTTACTGAATTATTAAATAAGCAATTATGATAACATGAGATTAAATACAGAGAGGGTTGTGTCAGAGTTATGAATTTTGGGTTTGTTTTTTTTTCCTAATTCTCCCCCACAGAAATATTAGAAATACTGAAGTAAGCATGATGCCTTCCTTTCCTATACGCACTTTCTTCTTCAGAAGACAGCTAAAAATCAGTGAAGAAATAAAGAAAAAAAAAAAGAATACAGCAAAGTCCTACTGGGGAATAGGGTTTTAATGAACATGCAAAGCAACTAGGTGACATCTTTATCAGCCCTCATAAACCTTGATTGAATACACAGTGATAAGGCCTGTTTAAACTGTCATCCTCATGATAACATAGGCAGAGACAACACGGGCCTTAGCAACGACCTGTGTAAGAGAGGCCCTTCCAAAAGTGCAGGCACCGTTAGGTAATGTATATCGTGTAAACAGTTCAAAGCTTGCATGGCCGGTTTGTTTGTGCGATGGTGGGAGGTGGAGGGCTGGCCGAGAGGGGATATGCACATCTTCCCCCAGCATCGTCTTGAAAGGGCATTTGCTTTCAGGGCTAGTCTGGTTTTGGGGATGGCGAGCTGCCTGGGGAAGATGGGCGCTTCGAGTCAGAGTGACCTTTGGCACTTAGATCTGCAAACACCAAGAATTCCATATAAGTGTTTTTAACGGATTGAAGGAAAGCCTGCTCTCGGGTTTTTATTGTATTTATTTTTAAAACCAACATCATCCATGAGGTGCATAACATTTGGGGCCAGCATGACTGTGGAAGTAGGCAGTGGCCTGACTTCTTACACCAGAGGATCTGGTCCTGACCATCTGGGGTACTTATTAAAAAAAAAAAAAAAAGAAAATTTTAAATATTTCAAACTCTTTCTAAGCATCTCCAAGAAACATCCTGGCAAATGCACAGTTAGTAAGCAAGGATTTAATTTATCTATTTTTAAAGAAGTTATTAACATTTATTTCCTTTTAATATTAATATTATTAAATATTAATAGTATTAAATACTAAT